>SEYY01000260.1:83723-93723 GCA_009176605.1 Armadillidium nasatum
TATGTCCACGCAAAATTGATGCGCGGACATTGCACCCCTTGTGCTGCGAGGACGCCATAAAGGTGGAGGTACACGGGTGGATAGTTCCCTCGAGCATTTGCCACTGTAGTACCTATAGAAAAGTGACAAGGTACCAACATCACGTCGCAAAGATAAAGAATCAAGAGAATTAGAATGAGCGAGACAGTTTATAAGTCTTTTAGCCTTTGACTCAACCCCATCCAAAAGACGGGTGAAACCTGAGCCACCCCAGATATGAGAGCAGTACTCCATACAAGGGCGGATGAGACCCTTGTATAATTGGAGTAACTGCGAGGAAGAAAAAAATTCTCGCAGTCTAAACAGAACTCCCAGCTTCTTTGAGGCCTCCCTAGCAACCATTGTGATATGAGGTTTCCAAGACATTTTTTTGTTTATGTGAGGGCCAAGGATGTTTATATTGTCAACAGGAGAGACGGGAGAACCATCGAAAGAAATAGAAAAGTTAGGAGGTGTCTTTGAGAGAGAGATTTCTAGAAGTTGAGTTTTTAAAGAGTTGAATTTCACAAGGTTGAGACGACCCCACTGGGAAATTCTATCCAGATCTGCAAGAATGGAATCGGAAAGATGTAGACGAGAAGTAACTATATATATATATATATATATATATATATATATATATATATATATATATATATATATATATATATATATATATATATATATATATATATATATATATATATATATATATATATATATTATATATATATATATATAAAATATATTTATTTTATTTATTATATATATAATATATATATATATATATATTATATATATATATATATATATATATATATATATATATATATATATATATATATATATATATATATATATATATATATATATATATATATATATATATACGACTGCACAATGCCTTTCGTCTCTTCTTTTAATTTAGATGGTCCCTTCTGAAGTGAGCAGCCTTTCTTACAGGGACGCTTCCCGGAGAGCGTTCTAATCTCTTTATCTAAAGTGTTTCTTTTCTCGTTTTCTTCTGAAAACTGCTTCATACGATTTAAATGTTTATGTAGTAAGGTATTATTATCGTCAATAAGTTCTCGAAAATACTAATCGTTTTTCGCTCAGTTTTGATAATTAATAATTTTTTTTTATTACATTATATTCAGTCTTTGTTATTAATTCATTATGCTATATTATTTTGGAGTCCTTAAATTGTTATTAACTATTCTATATAATTTGCATATTCACAAAATTATACGAAATAAAATTCTGTATATAAATAGTTATTTCAATAATAATAAAAATAATAATAATAATAATAATAATAATAATAATAATAATAATAATAATAATAATAATAATAATAATAATAATAATAATATTAATAATAAAATCACAATGCCACTAATAATAATAATAATAATAATAATAATAATAATAATAATAATAATAATAATAATAATAATAATAATAATAATAATAATAATAATAATAATAATAATAATAATAATAATAATAATAATAATAATAATAATAATAATAATAATAATAATGAAACACAAAGTACATTCCCGATGTTTGTCATTTAATAATAACAAATTTGCTTTAATTTGAAGGTCAAGTTGTATCATAGTCTCTCTTAACAACCCTTGTAAATATAATGAAAATAAATGTTTTTGTGTTGAAATCTGAAGTAAAATATTTTATGGTCTAATTTTACAAAGCATGATTTTCCTCATGTCTTAAAATTTGATCTTAAATTGAAATTCTTGGAGGGCAACAATATCTTGACAATCACATTTTTCATATATTGTTGCCTTTAATATTTTGTGAAATTAATAAACAACAGCTATGAAAAAAAAAAACTTTAAATGCTTTTTACATGTATACATATTCTCATTCATGCGAACATTAAAATTAAATGTATATTCATAACTTAAAAAAATATATTCAAATATATAATAATAATATAATGTATATATATATATATATATATATATATATATATATATATATATATATATATATATATATATATATATATATATATATATATATATATATATATATATATATATATATATATATATATATATATATATATATATATATATATAGTGTGTATTGTATTGTAAATAGAGGCGCTTCTTTTAAGCCTAAATATATATATATATATATATATATATATATATATATATATATATATATATATATATATATATATATATATATATATATATATATATATATATATATATATATATATATATATATACAAGAGAGAAATAATATTTATCTTTATATATCTTAGTCCTTTCTTGTAGATAATAAAAGGGGGAAAAAAAAGAAAAAGGAAAAAGGAAATTTCAAAATTCATAACATTTAAGCTGTCTTCGGATAATGAGGTTGAAGATTATTACAAGAGTGTTGAAATTATCTTGGTGAAATTCCTTTCATAAATTTTTTATGTGAGAAAATTAGATTTTGAGATTAAATTCCTGGCAAATTAATTAAGTTGAAAGTCCCGAAAACAACTTAGAAGCTTCTTGACCTAAACTTTTATTTTATATAAGAACACAAAACCTTTGAATACATCCTGAGGAATTTATAATAATAAAATAATAATAATAATAATAATAATTAATAATAATAATAATAATAATAATAATAATAATAATAATAATAATAATAATAAAGATAATAATAATAATAATAATAATAATAATAATAATAATAATAATAATAATAATAATGAAAATAATAATGATAATAATAATAATAACAATAATAATAATAATAAAATAATGATAATGATATTAATAATAATAATAATAATAATAATAATAATAATAATAATATTAATAATAATTAAATAATAATAATAATAATAATAATAATAATAATAATAATAATAATAATAATAATAATAATAATAATATTAATAATAATAAAATAATAATAATAATTATAATAGTAATAATAAAAATGATAATAAGTAAAATAACAATAATAATAATAATATTATATATAATAATAATAAAAATAATTTTAATAATAATAATTATAATAATAATAATTTTAATAATAATAGCTACAAATTCAAATTTTAAACGAATTTAAATAAAATAATCAGTAAAATTCTATATATTTTTTTTTAAAATAGAAAATATTTGCAGTTCTTTATATATATTATTTTAAATGAAATGGATAAAAAAAATGTAATAATAATAAAGATAAAAATAAAAACAAAAAATTAACAATAAAAGTAAAAATAAAAAAAAATAAAAAAATAAGCAATAGATAAATTATAAATAAAATAAAAAATCATTTTAAAACGTTAGCAAATATTCAATTTATCTTCATATTTATTGATTAAATTATAAAATCGACAGAATTTTCAATTTTTCAATTTTTCTAACTTCGAAAATTCTTCCATTTTTGAGTTAAACTTTTTTTCCTTTTGAAATTCCTTAAAAGGTAAATAAGCTACATGCAACATTCATTTTTTAATAATAATAATAATATTAATAATAATAATAATAGTAATAATAATATTAGAAAAATTAATAATAATAGTAAATTAATAATAATAATAATAATATACTAGTAATAATGTTAATAATATTAGTGATAATAATCTTTAATCTTTATTCAGTTTTCCAGTTACAAAGTTGTACAAACAAAATTACTTTCTATATAGTAATTCAAAACTGGAATGAGTTTCTTGGGGGACGAATTCGTCCTTTGAGTCCAATGAGTGGATACAAAATTAATATCAATGACTATAAAGATTATAACTAGGAATCAAAATGTGGATACTTATTTTTTTGAAGCTATAATCTTAACCTAAACTAACTCATTAAAGATAATAATGAAAATAGCAATGAAAAGTAATGACTAACAATAATAACTTTAAAATATCTAGAAGCTAATAGTTATTACATTAATGAAGATAGTAAATAATAGGAATAATAAGAATAAGAACAACAATAATGATAATAATAATAATAATAATAATAATAATAATAATAATAATAATAATAATAATAATAATAATAATAATAATAATAATAAATAATAATAATAATAATAATAATAATAATAATAATAATAATAATAATAATAATAATAATTCAATTCAATTCGAACAGTTTATTCAGAAAAAAGTACATTTAAAAGTTTGAACAATTACATACAAAAAGGTCCTATACTGTTAAATACAATAATAAAAATAATAGGTAATAATAATAATAATAACAATTATAATAATGTCCAGTTCTCTGAAAAGGGGCTGCTAGGGAAAACACTCCGTTTCCTTTGAGCCCCAAAGTTTAGTACATATAGATTTAATAATTACATGATAGGATAGGTTACTTCTAGAGTAACGGAGTTCTAATAATAATAATAATAATAATAATAATAATAATAATAATAATAATAATAATAATAAACCTAGCAATAATTATAATAATAATATCTAACATAGTGATAGCAGCAATAATTGAAATGAAAATGACAGTATAATAATATATAATAATATACCTAGTGTACGTGAGTTTGTGCTGCGCAGATTTGGTCTTCTTATATTGGTTATTCATTATTATATTAGTTAGGAGTTCATTTGACATTCCATTTATGACTGAAAATGTGAGTAGCATTGTGAGAGTAAGCATATCTGGTAGCTTGAGTTTGGATATTTTTTTGAAATTCGAGCTTGTATGTTCATAGTAATTGTTAGATCCAGCTATTATTCGAATTATTTTTTTTATGAAGTGTTATTAAGGGTTGTAGCAGGTATACGCTTGTACATTCCCATACCGGTAGATTAGAGTAGGCTTTGGTAAACAAGGCTGTAATATAGATTTTTTAGTATATATATTTTGGAATGAAGTTTTTATCTTTAGGAATGCATAGGTATAGCAAATTAAAGTTTGCTAATAAGACAATTGATGTATCTTTTAAAGGAGAGTTTCTCATCGAAAATAATTCCTAATAGTTTTGCAGATTTGACTCGATTTATGATTGAGTCTCTTGCCATAATATTTAGCTTGATAAGTTTGTCATTATCAAGTAATGCGTTTTCTGGAGATTCAGAGAAAGCCTGTTAGCCTCTATCTATGTTAAAATATTCTCTTAAACATTATTTACTTTTGTGTTTATGGAATCTATATAACTGTCTGATAATTATTATTAGCGTATTGAGAGTGTAGAGAATTATGACAGTCGTTTGTATGTATGTTAAAGAATAGAGGACCCAATATGGATCCCTGAGGTACTCCATGAGATATTGGAGCGAGGGAAGATGATACGCCTCCTATTTACTACTGCAACTGCTACCACTTTTGTTACTACTACATCAAATTTAAATGATAATAATAATAATAATAATAATAATAATAATAATAATAATAATAATAATAATAATATACAATGTCTTCAGGAAATTTTTATCACAATGAAAAGTGGACATTTAATTTAATTTAATTATTTCCTTTTGAATACAATGCTACAACATATATCTCTTTAGTTCCGCTGATATGTTTCGAAATATATATATATATATATAGATAATATATATATATTATATATAAATATATATATATATATATATATATATATATATATATATATATATATATATATATATTGTAAAATTATTTTATCTTCAATACATTTACGAGATATGATTTTCTTCTATTTTTAAATTAACAAATTATTCATATATGAGGAAGCTCATAAAGCTCATTGTAATATTTCTTTTTACTTTATTTTATCTTAAGTTTATTTATTCTTTGTATAAATTGTAACTATATTTATTATTATTATTATTATTATTATTATTATTATTATTATTATTATTATTATTATTATTGGTAGCGTACTTAAGATCAAAGACTATAAAAGAAGTTGATTTAAATTTATTAGCAAGAAGACTTTCCTAGGTTCTTGGATCTAGTCCTTTTAGTCGTGGCTAATTGGAATTGAAGGAACGGATTCTTGAATCCGATATTTGGTCGTGGCCAAAAGCTGAGTGATGTTTTTATTAACATCCTAGAAGAACTTTTTCTTCTTGTTCAGCAAACACAAGTTCTTGAGCTTGTGCAAGTTTAAAGATTAAATAAGGATCTTGATCCTTATGTCGAAGTCCTGTCTTTGACTAAAGTCAATAAACTTATCCTTCGTCTTCTTTTGAGACCCATTTTCCCCTTAACATTTGTTTAACACCCTTTAATTATTTGTATAGCCTCCAAAGTCTCTCTGTTAATATGTTTGCTACCATTAATGATTTCTTTTGTTTATTATTTTGCTGTAAATAAATATTATTAAGTAACTTGTTGTTTGTTTTGCCTCCTTTGAAGTTTCAGTCTCCTTTTATTTTTATATTGTAAACCTGACTTTGTGATTCCCCCTTTTTAACCATCTTATTACGCTACCTCACAAAGTTCAGAGTTTATATTGGCGGCTGTGCGGTGGGACTCAATTATAATGGTGGAACCCTTATATTGGTTGGCAGCAGGTGAAACCCTTATGGTTACAGTTAATAGAGATCCTTATATTGGGGATAGACGGCTTGAGAACTGTCTTTAAAGTTATAAAGCAGGGATTGTATTCATTGGGACATTTTTTTTTAAATTGATGAAATATAGATTTTCCCCCTTTTATATTATATTCATAAGACTGAGATTTCAAATTGGCAAAACAAAACATTATATATAGATTTAAGGTCATTTTTAAATATTTATCATGGCAGAAGCAGTAGAAGTTCAAAATGAAAATTTTAATATGCCAAACTTTTCTAATATTGTAGGAAAACTTAAATTTTTTAATGGGAAAACTAATTTTAAGAGTTTTCTAAATCAGTTTAATAGTAGAGCAAAACTTGAAAGCTGGAGAGAAGAAGTTAAAGTTAATATTTTAAAATGCTTATGTATAGATTCTGCACAAACGTACCTAAACTCTCATCCAGAGATCGAAGATTTTGATTTTAATGAACTATTAGAATTTTTAGCCAAAAGATACGAAATTAAAGTATCAAAACAAGAGGCATTATCAAAGATTTTCAAATATTAGACAAGGGCACTCAAACATTAGAGATTACGCTAACAAGATCGATGAGATAAGCGAATCTGTCATGCATGTTCTTACTGAGTTCGAAGACGTAGAGAATAGAGATCAGTTTCTCATCTCTATATTTGTTAATGGATTAAATTTAGAAATTAAAAAGCTTATAGGGATCCAAGAATTTAACTCTTATAATAACTGTTTGCAAACTGCACTAAAAGCAGAAAAATTATTACCCTCCAAGAACCCCATATTTAATGTTAATAATGAAAGTGAACAAAGTAATGATTTACCCTGTTATAGAAATTCCCCTAATCCTTATAATAATAATTATAATAAAAATAGAAGTTATAATAATAATATTATATGTTTCCATTGCAATAATAAAGGACATATTAAGAGAAATTGTCCTCAAATTAATAGAAGATACACTTTAATGCAAAACCCTCCAAAAAACTATTAAACCGATCCGTTACAGAAGATTTAGAAAATCCTGTAACATATTTAAGAATAAATAATTTAAAGTCATTGGGATACTGGGATTCAGGGTCAAATATATCAATAGTTTCTTATAATCATTTTTCTAAGTTATATGAAACGGATCGATTTAAGAGTATTATAAAAGTTCCTAATATAAATGTTACAAGTGTTACTGGTGAAATTTTAAAATTAATAGGTAAAGTTTCTTTATATTTTAGTATTGGTAACATTAAATTTATTCACGAGGTATATATCTTAGACGATACAAAATTTGTAGGAGATATACTAATAGGAAGAGACATAATAAAGAGGATAGGGAAAGTAATGTTTAACTTTGAAGAAAAGTACATCCAGATAAACAAAGTGAAATTGCCCATAGTTTGCTCGAGTGATTATAACATGCAATGTTTTAGTGTAAATAAATTAAAGCTTAATGAAGATAAATTAAAGTTAAATAAAAAGTTAATATTACCCCCTCGTTCATTTGTAAAGACACATGGTATTGTAGGAAAGAAATGGAAGAACAAACATGTAGTCATTGAATCTTCTTGTACTGATGGTTTAAGAGTTGGAAATACTCTAGCTGTAGTTAATGATAATTTAGAGGTACCCTTCACTATAGCTAACTATTTCGATAGAGAAGTAACTTTGAATAAAAATGAGTTGATAGGTGATATATTTTTGGCAGAAGAAGAAGAAATAGAGATAGAAAATGTAGCAAAATCTGATTGTACATTCGACTTAAATAATATAAATTTAGATAACCTAGAAACCAGTCAGCAAGTAAAAATGCTAGAACTAATTAAGAAATACAAAGATGCATTTTCCCAAACCTCCGATGATATAGGTTTGTGTAAGTTAAATAAACATAGCATTAAGACAGGTAATAGCAAGCCAGTTTTTGTTCCACAGTATAGGTTGCCTCAAGCAACAAAAGAAGTTATGCAAGACCATATAAATAAAATGTTAAAGCTAGGACTGATAGAGAGATCCTCCAGTAGCTGGAACTGTCCTATAATTCTGATAAAGAAGTCAGATAATACTCTACGTTTTGTCTATGACGCAAGAGCTTTGAATAAGGTAACGGAAGCTGAGGTAATGTCCATGCCCAGAGTTGACGAGATATTATCATCCTTAAATGGTTCTAGATATTTTTCTGTACTTGACAATTTGAAGGGATTTAACCAAATTTTGATAGAGGAAGAGGATAGGCATAAGACAAGTTTTATAGGGCCAGATAATTTAAAATATCAGCATATTAGGATGCCATATGGTTTAATAGGCGCTCCCTACTACCTTCACTAAGACTCTATCTCTTTTATTTTCTGAGGTTTTAGGTAAATTTTGCCATATTTATATGGATGATTTAATTCTATATACATCTAACTTTGAAGATCATCTTAAATACTTGGAACAAGTTTTAAAAATTTATAAAGATTCTGGACTTAAACTATCCCTTAAGAAATGTAAGTTTGCCCAGGAAAGTGTAAAATATTTAGGACATATTATTTCTAAGAAAGGCATTCAAATTGACCCAATTAAGTTGCAAGGTATTAGAGATTATGAGACACCCAGAAATGTAAAAGAAGTGAGAAGATTTTTAGGAATGTCTAGTTACTATAGAAAGTTTATTGATGGTTTCTCAAGTATTTGTGCCCCCTTAACAAACCTCACTAAGAAATACGCTAAGTTTATTTGGTCTGATTTAGAAGAGAAAGCTTTTGTAAAATTAAAGGAGTTATTATCTAGTTCACCCATTCTCATACACCCAAATTTTAGTAACCCTTTTAAACTTCATACTGATGTATCAGATTTGGCGATTGGAGCTGTTCTAACACAGGAAAGTAATGGTTTAGATAAACCTATAGCATATTTTTCGAGGAAGTTAACACCCCAAGAAAGTCGATACAGTGTAACTGAAAGGGAAGCGTTAGCCATTGTCAAATCAGTTAGGCACTTTGATTATTACCTTTATGAACATAAGTTTACTATTATTTCGGACCATCAACCATTAAGATACCTTTTTAAATTTAAGCCTAGCACTCCGAGAATCGCTAGATGGGCCTTACTTCTTACAGAATTTAATTTTGATATACAGTTTAGGGCTGGAAAGGAAAATGTAATTCCAGACGCGCTCAGTAGAAGTGTCCATGTTATAAATAGCAGTGAGGAAATTGAACCATCAAAGGTTTTAAGTTCAAATAATGTAAGGAAAGAACAGTTAAAAGACTTAGAATGGAGAAGGATTATAAATTACCTTGAGAAAAGAAACATTGAAGGTATACCTAGGGATATAGATTTATCCAGGTTTATTATGAAAGATAAATGTCTCTATTTCATACATTTTAACAAGCACCAAAGACCCTATAAAGAAACACTTGTAATTCCTCACACTCTTAAAAACACAGCCTTATACATAGTACATAATTCTCACTTAAACTTTCACGCT
>SEYY01000260.1:101223-103723 GCA_009176605.1 Armadillidium nasatum
TATATATATATATATATATATATATATATATATATATATATATATATATATGAAAAAAAATGAAAAGAAGAATAATAAAACAACATTAAAATAGGTCATCAAATTTTTTGTTGACCTTCAAAGTATTTGTTACCTTGATTTCATTCATATTTGTCAGTCGGGTTTTATCTAGAACCGCAAACAACAATTCGTCAACTATTAAGAAATACATGATAAGAAGCTTTATCTTTGTGAATCTCTTTACTGTCATGAGAAAATAGATTCTAAATTCAATAAATTTTAATAACAGTTTGTTCGGGATTAACAAAAACTTAAAGAACAATCTTGCTTAATTAAAGTTTTAATTAGAGAAATTATTACTTAAAATTTTAAATTTTAACAAATTTTTACTTTTTGTGAATTTATTGACGAAATTAAATCTTTAATATAACAGTTTTCGGAAGATAAGCAAAAATCTTTATTTAATAACGGAATATAGATTTCTAAATATAGATTTTAGCCTTCGCATTCTTTCGCATATTTATTCTCAAGTTTTTTTTCTAAAGATGTTAATTACTTAAAGGAACTTTCTAGAATTAATAAGTTAATAATAATTAAACTCTACAATGAAAAAGGACTACACCGAAATATATTGCATATGCATTCTAACATAACTTTATTTGAAGTTATAACGATAAATTGCCAAAAATTCATACATACGAAAGTATGCATGAATTCAAACATATATATATATATATATATATATATATATATATATATATATATATATATATATATATATATATATATATATATATATATATATATATATATATATATATATTATATATTGAAGTTAATACGGCAAATTGACAAAAATATCACACAAACGAAAGTATTAAATATACTTTTTGACAAAACTATATTTGAAGTTAATACGGTAAATTAATTGCCAAGAACTCATACATAAGAGTATATTTTAATAGATTGCTAGGGAAATTAAAAGGTTGGTAACAACATCGATGAAAATATATTCTCTTCTCTTTGTTACCCCGGTGCCAAACTAGGAATTTTGAACAGGTTATCTACCAAAAATATATCAATTCTTACTACCCGGTCCTATTAATCTTATTTGCTATTACAAACTTTCAAAATTTGTTGTTCCTATTTTCGAAAAATTAACAAGAAATATTAGTTATTCGTTCCCAATTGAATCCAATCCTATATTTTGCCGGAAGTGTGTGGATTAATCCTTCTTAAATCTAGCGATCATGCAACGAATTTTTGCCATACAATAAACTCCTAAATATTAAAATTAGTGGACGAATAACAAAAGAATCCTATGGCTTTTCCAAATTTCGAAATATGAAGGAACCACAACGAATTTTACACTTCTGTTTTAAGAAAATCTTCTTTTACTCAATTGCCAACTAAATAAATTGATATATTTCCTCACATTTTAAAAATATTAATTAAATTTTTTTTTTTTTTTGATAGAGGATAATTAAATTTTCTTTTCTTATGTTAACTTTACGAAAGAATTGGGCGCTTGGAAAAACTATTTCAGAATTTTCAATAGACAAAACTTTTCGAAAACTTCCCTTAACAAAACTTTAAGATAAATTTTCAGATTTCGGGGAGGTAAATATATATATATATATATATATATATATATATATATATATATATATATATATATATATATATATATATATATATATATATATATATATATATATATATATATATATATATATATATAATATATAAACTAGAAGAGGCTGAAATGAAAATTTCAAAACACTCTTTAAATATATAAAATCTCTTCTAATTTAATAATTAAATTATATTTACTTGTAATTATAAGTATAATTATTAACTAACATACATCATCAAAGTAGCAATAAAACTTTTTTTTTTAATTAGTGTTAAAACTAATTCTAAAAATCTCATTATATCCTTTACAGAAGATTAGTTTTAACTTTTAAAAGTAGATTAAGATTTTCGAATATCGTTTACTTATCTGATAAAAAAAAGTTTACGGAAGTTTCTTCTTGATTTCTAACTCCAAAGAATTTTTAATTATCTTTCACTTTAATAAAAGATATCAGCAGATTATGTTATTTGCTCAAATGAGTTTATATATATATATATATATATATATATATATATATATATATATATATATATATATATATATATATATATATATATATATATATATATATATATATATATATATATATATATATATATATATATATATATATATATATATATATATATATATATATATATATATATATATATATATATATATATATATATATATATATATATATATATATATATATATATATATATATATATATATATATATATATATATATATATATATATATATATATATATATATATATATATATATATATATATATATATATATATATATATATGAATGTTAAATGGAGAGTAATGCCTAAATATGCATAACTCGCTGGTTGGAATATTTTAATAAAGA
>SEYY01000260.1:108723-111223 GCA_009176605.1 Armadillidium nasatum
ATATATATATATATATACTTTGAAAGCTTGAGACCTGGAAAATCTTCAAAGAAATTAAATTTAAAAAGAACATGATTCCTTTACAAATTTGATAAGACTTTGCTTTCAATTGAATAAGACCGACAATCCATAATTATTTTTTTTTCTTTTACTTTCTCTTCATTTTGAATATTTTATAAGACACACTTTTCCCTTTATGTATAAAGGCAATTGCTCTTCTTACATGAAAGAAGTTAGAAAAATGGAATATTTTTACTGTGGTTATATATATATATATATATATATATATATATATATATATATATATATATATATATATATATATATATATATATATATATATATATATATATATATATATATATATATATATATATATATATATATATATATATATATATATATATATATATATATATATATATATATATATATATATATATATATATATATATATATATATAATATATATATATATATATATATATATATATATATATATATATATATATATGATATATATATATGCCTAAATAAGAAATGGCAAGAGTCTGTTAACTAAGATAATAATTTGGAAAGGGTTATTAGTAGACATGTAAAATTATCAAATCGTTGTTTGGAATTTAGAAGTAGGGATAACATATTAATAGAAATTTTGAATCATAAGATTGCTTGCAAATGGAAGAGAGCAATATAGGTAAATTCTATAACAATTATATAGACAATGAAAACTGCACAGGAGTTTCACCCTCTCTTATATATATATATATATATATATATATATATATATATATATATATATATATATATATATATATATATATATATATATATATATATATATATATATATATATATATATATAATATATATATATATACCGCTTATAAATTTTATTTCACACCAAAGAGACATAAGGATATATCAAAATATATTCAACCACTTAAAATTCCTAAATTCCCACCACGTCAATCATCAATTTATTGATGATTTTCTTATGAAGATCGAATAGTGATGGCTTGGTATTAATTTCCTTATTGAAAATAGGAATCCAATTCGCATGCGAGATCTCCATTAAAGATCTTTTCTCTTCCGGGATTTTAATTAGTGGCTATTCATCCAATATATTCTACACCCTCCGTAGAGTGTTCTTTAGCATGAACAAGTTCATTTTCGTCTAGGCAGAGAAGGATTAATAATTAAATTATTATTAGTTGTTGGCTTATAAATTAATCTTATATATATATATATATATATATATATATATATATATATATATATATATATATATATATATATATATATATATATATATATATATATATATATATATATATATATATATATATATATTTGCAGGAATGTTAAAACTTTCTGCAATCGACATCACCCTGCATCATGCGGGATATGGCGCAATATATATATATATATATATATATATATATATATATATATATATATATATATATATATATATATATATATATATATATATTGCACCATATCCTGCATGATGCAGGGTGGTGTCGATTGCAGAAAGTTTTAACATTCCTGCAATTGTACATGGGAAGAAAGAAACACTGGTTAAAAGGATTTCCAGTCTCTAGTACCTTGCGAAGAACTATTCTTTTTTTGACTTGACTGCGACGAAATAATCATCCTTCATTGATCAGAAGTTACTTCTAACAATTCTTTTTTTTTTTTAATATTTAATTTTCCATTTAACTGCCGAAAGTAAGTTATATCGAAAGATTTGTTTCTTCATAAAAAATAATTTTATTCAATTTCTGTTAATTAGCAATAAAAAAAAATAAAAATAAAAAAATACTGAAATATTATAAAGAAAAATCAAAAAACTTTTAACTTTCGTCAATATCATTTTTCTCGCAAAATTCAAAAAACAAACTCTGTAAAATCAAGAAGATCTCGAAGCCTCAGATCCAACGGCCTACCCTTATCCTCTCTTCTCTTCTCTTTTTCTTCTCCTCTCTTCCCTTCTGACTTACTTATGATGTTCTTGACTTTTCTTCTTCCCATCTGCTTCAAAGCACATTCACTCTCGACGGCAGTCGAATCATATATATATATATATATATATATATATATATATATATATTATATATATATATATATATATATATATATAATATATATATATATATATATATATATATATATATATATATATATATATATATGATAAACTATTTCGTCTCTGTCTTTCCACGTCGACCTTCCCATCTTGCTGGAAACGTGCAGTCATTCAGCCTGTGCCGAAGAAGGGGGAACCCTTTCAACCCTCTAATAATTTACTATTTCTTTAACCTCAGTTCTGTCTAAAGTTTTTGTATCTATCCTAAACAGGAAGATTTCGAAACACTTTAATTCTTCTAATCTTATCTCTGATCGTCCGTACGGCTTTCGTTTTGAAGGGCTCTGCTGGTGATCTTCTTTTCCTTCTTTCTGTCTCTTGGTCATCCACTCTTCGGTGTTTCGGTGT
>SEYY01000260.1:118723-124712 GCA_009176605.1 Armadillidium nasatum
ATATATATTATATATATAATATAATATATATATATATATATATATATATATATATATAAAGAAAGGTTAGGAGTTAAGAAAGGGGCTATCCCCAATATGCTGAAGGTTATTTTAGATAGAGACTTGGAAGGTAAGTTCACCAACTGCAGCATGAGAACTAGAAGAAAGATATTAAAGGTTGCGAATATTGAGATCACTTAAAGAAAGAATGAATGCGCTCAATTTTGGAGCTTAAATAGTTGAATACATTAGAATAGTATGTAGAGTTAGGTGGTAATGAAATAGATCCCACAAGTAAAGAGTAGATAATAAACAATTTCGTTTCACCCTCACTCACTATAACTGTCTTTGGCTGAAAATTAATTAACAATATAAACAGTGCAAGACTGTTAAAGGAAAGCTCGAAGAAAAAGAAAAAGAAGAGAAAGAAGATGAGAAGAAAGAAAAGAAGAAGAAAAAAGGAGAAAGAAGAGAAAAAAAAGAAAAAAAAGAAAAAAAGAAGAATAAGAAAAGAAAGAGCTACATAACATTGACTAGCAATGACTTTACAATCCACTCAAGGCTAGTCTGTTATATAATCAATAGTCGGCGAAGACATTATAAATACAGCTCCCGGATATCTTAAAAGATTTATATTTAGCGTTACTTAAATGATTTCATCCTTTCTTGTTCACTAATAATGAAGTACTAAGTCTTGTAAACTATACGCTCATAGTCCTATTTCCTTGAAATGTATATCCAATTTCTTCTTGAATGATTCGACGTTGTTACTCTTCACTATTTGATAAGAAAGACTATTCCATTTTTCAATCGCATCGTGCGTAAAAAAATTCTTTGCTATGTTTGTTTGAAATCGCTTGTGAGACTGCTTATGTCCGTTGCTACGTGGTAGGTCATTCAAGTCGTACCGAAAGTATTGCTTATAATCAACGTTGCCAAATTTCCCTCAGAATCTTCTTGTTTCTAAAGAATGTATATCCAGTTCTCATAATCGTTGCACATATGATTTACCTCTCAATTCTGGTATTAACTTAGTTGACCTTTTTTGAATATCTTCGATTTTATCTATTTCCTTTTTGAGATATGAACTCCAAAACTGTACCGCATATTTCAGATGAGGTCTAACTAATGATTTATAAAGAAGAAGAATAATAAGAAGAAAATAAGAAGAAGAAGAAGAAGAAATACAATTAATAAGGGAACAAATTTTCATTTTTTTATTTCTTAATATTCAAATATTCTATGGTGAAACTTTATTTAAAAGAAAGTTTTTAATTACATATTGTTTACGCATAAATTGTTATTCAGAAATAATTGGTTACAAGTCATTTCAAACTTTCAAGAGTTCTTGAATACTAATTGGAAACCTATCTCTAAATTTAATTATATTCATAAGTTTATATTCAATTGTTTTATTCAACATGATATTCGATATTCATGTAAATACCCCAATCACACACACACACACACACACACACATATTAATATATATAATATATAATATATATATATATATATATATATATATATATATATATATATATATATATATATATATATATATATTATATATATATATATATATATATATAATATATATATATATATATAATATATATATATATATATATATATATATATATATATATATATATATTATATATATATATATATATATATATATATATATATATATATATATATATATATATATATATATATATATATATATTATATATATATATTATATATATATATGCTTTCAATTGAAGCAGAAAAAATGGTTTTCAATGTCTCAAAAACTCAATTCCTCCATCTCTCAACTCAACACAATCTTCCACCACAACACACAACTCAAACATTCATCCCTCCTTAATATTCTTGGTGTTTCTTTTTCTCGTGATCTTTCTTGAAAAGATCACATTATTTCTCTTTCTAAACATTTCTAAGAGGTTGGGTGTTTAGCGCTACACATTTCTTCGCTCCACCCAAGTTGCTTTCTCTTTATAAGGTATGTTCGCCCCGTTTGGAGTACGCCTCTACCTGGGGCATTTCCACTCATCAGCTTAGAAAAGGTGGAGTCTAGTCTTCGCCTTATCAACTCTCTGCTCACTAATCTCTCCAGTCTTGCCCGAGAATTTGCGTCATCTCTCTACTACGCTATTACAACGGAACGCTCTTAAGAATTTTCATGACATGCCCTCCACTGAAAGGGCTCGTGCGTCTTCTACACAGTCTCATCTTTTTCGATCCAACTCTTCAACCCCAGACAGACTTAACCGCTATGTTCAATCTTACATGTACTCTACTGTAAAGTCTGAACACACTTCCTTCATCTATTTCCAACTTCTTGACTTATACACCTTCAAATGTCGTGTAACAGTTCATGTCCGCCTTTTTTATCCTGATTTTCCAACTCTGGTGTTTGTAGGCCTCAGGCCTTGCATTGAATAATAAATATATATATATATATATATATATATATATAATATAAATATATATATATATTAATATATATAATATATATATTATATGAAAAGAGAGAGAGAGGTATTCACTCAAATGACTTATTTGAGACATACTTAAGATTAGGATGTATTTTGATTTTTTCCCCGAAGACGTTTTTAGATTCTTGTCTAATTATCTAATATTCGTCGATGTCTTAATGTTCCCATTGCCCCATTCACTAACCTCACAGTGTCTCATTTATGTAAAGTCAACTGAAGCAAGACTGACATATTCTAAGAACAAATTGCAATCATAAATATATGAGTTTAGAGCAGACTGCTTGACTTTTGCGTGTAATGATCTTTAACAGAGTAAATGTAATTCGACATTGCATTACGTTTGACAGGATGTATCTTCCGCTGTTCAGCAACTTTAATCATCAAAATTAAACATTTTATTAACAGTTTTTTCTTCTTAAGTCTTCATTAGGCTGTCAAGCAAAATATGATATAACTTCTAATTGTGTTAATTTTTCACAACTTTTTATCCATTTTCTCTTCCCAAACCAGACTTTTTCTGAATATCTCTTATAATCTATCTCCGAAACGTAACTTTATATTATCATTATGAGTCCAATATATTATTTTTTTTATATTTTGCTGTGAAAATAAATTCTTTTTTAATTTTTAATGTGAGATTAGTTTCAGTTTCCTTTACATTGACATTTTTTTTGTTAGATATTTTAAAAAGTTAATATAATATATATTATAATTATATAAATATATATATATATATATATATATATTATATATATATAATATATAATATAATATATACATTAAAGTGAGTATGTGTTTTTAAAAATAGAAAGAGAGTGGAAAGAGAGAGAGATAGAGGAAAGAGAGTGAGAAAGACGAAAATAAGAAAGGTGGAGAGATATAGAGGAAAGGGAACGATAGAGAGAAAAAAGAAAGGGATAGAGAGAGAGATAGAGGAAAGAGATTGAGAGAGAGGGAAAAAAAGAAAGGTAGAGAGAGAGATAGAGGAAAGAGAGTGAGAGAGAGAGAGGGAAAAAGAAAGGGACAGAGAGAAAGTATATTTCAAAAATATTGAAGAAAATAAAATTTATGAGGCACATTACCGCGAAAAATTGAAATCCAAAATCAATAAGGAGGAAAGGTATTCTCACCAAAGGATTGACTTCAAACATATATATATATACAATATATATAATTATATATATATATATAAAATAATATATATATAATATATATATATATTATAATATATATATTATATATATATCTATATATATATATATATAATATATATATAATATATATATAATATATATAATACCCTTGTGCAAATTAATTGAAACAATGAATTTATTAGTTTATCGTTCAAAACTCACATATACGTACATTAGTGACAAATATGGCCTCCTCTAATTTTAATCAGCCTTTGAATACGGTTTGGCATTTAGTCTACTTGTTTCCAACAGTCACTGTTGATTTTTGGATCTCTGTACCATACATACTTCAATCAGCGCCTGAATGAGCTTCTCCATATTCGTACAATCTACAGCACGGAGGCGATTTTTTCATATAGCCCACAAATTCTCTATGGGATTTACTTCCGGAGAATTCTCTTTCCAATCAAATACCTGTATATGCTGCTCTGTCATGAATTTCTTCACTGTTTTCTATGTTTGACATGGGATTAGATTCTGCTTCAATGTCCCAGTACTGTCAGAATACATCTTTTGAAGCTCAGAAATAACTCTCAGTCGTAGAGCATTAAAATATTGTGAAGAGCGCATCATTACTTATATTGGCTGCAGGCTCCCGAAATAAATATAAATAATAATATTATTATATATATAAATTATAATTATAACTATATAATTATATATAAATATTATAATAATATAATAAATATATATATAATATATATATATATATATATTAATTTATATATATATATAATAATATATACTTTATTATTATATATATATAATATATAATATTACTATATATATCTTATATATATATATATATTATATATAATATATAATATATATAATTATATAATAATATAATATAATAATAATTAATAATATATATAAATTACATTAATAATATAATAAATTATCACACACCATAAAGAGATTAATCTGCAAAAATTTTTAGTCATATATTTCTGAAAATGTAAATTTTGACAGTATTAAAAAGATGAATAATATTAAATCAAATTTCTCCTACTTTAATATATTTTCGAAAGAATTTTTAAAAATATTTTGTTGGCGCATATCCTATATTTATTTTGTTTATTTTATTTTATTTTTTGTTTTATTATATTTATCTCTTTTAGATTGAAATTAATACTTGAAAGTATATATGCTACGCACTCACCACACGCACACACACTTCCACACACACACACCACACACCACACACACAACACACACAACATATATATAATATATATATAATATATATATATATCTTATATATTATTATATATTTATATTATTAAAAATTAATTATAGAGCATTAACGCACTCGTGCTCTGTATAGATGATAATTTACTTTAAACCACTAGGATAAAACAATAAAAAGTTAAAAGGGAAGACGTTATTAATATATTAAAAACGGTAAATACAAAACTGAGATTAAAAGTGAAAACCGCAATATTTCAAAGCTTAAAACTGCAGCTTCCTCAGGCGTAATTGAAGGAAAATTAAAGTGAAAGAGTGAATGGTTCTCCCGTCTCTCCTGTTGACAATATAATATATATATATATATATATATATATATTTATATATATATAAACTAAAAGGGCCCTACATGCAAACTAAAGAACAAGAGATGGAGATCACAGGCGCGTTGAAAATAAAAAATGTACAAACGTATAAACACGCGAAGAATCGAGAACAAGAGGTGAACATATATAATAGAATACAAATGTATGCAAGAACATAGATCAACACTTCAAAATGATTTTAAGATGCTCAAATGTTAAATTGTCCAGTTCAAAGAAACTAGGAGCAGAATTCAAATTGCTGCAATTTTTTATAAAGAACGACTCAACAAGTCTATTGATATTTTTTGTTTTTTGAGTGATGAATAAATGTGACATCATTCCAGTTTATAGTATGCTATTGTAGTATGTGTGAAAATATTGCATTGCTCCTATTATGACGTTGAATATGTGATTTATGTTGAGAAAGACGGAAATGTAGGGTTTTTAACGTTTCTCCAAAGTAGTCTTTTTGGCAAGTGACACAAGGAATTTTGTGTACACCGCAGGTTTGTTCTAGTTTTGAAGTATTGTTATTAATCAGCTGAGTGCGCGGTGTGTCTGGAAAGGTAAAAATTAAGTTACTATTAAAAGTGTTTTTTATGCTCCAATAGCTCCAATAGTGATTTGGCATATGGAATGAGTATTGTGTTTTTTGGCAGATTGTTGTGGTCGTGAGATAGAGTTTTCATAGAAGCGCAGACACGCTCTGTGGTATTGTTTTTTTTATATCCTTATA
>SEYY01000261.1:20000-32500 GCA_009176605.1 Armadillidium nasatum
ATAATGTTTCCAGACATATAATCTTGCCACGCATATTTCTGACATACTTCTCTTGATATTTTTTTTTTACGTTAACTGAAAGCACGCTCATGCTGATGTTTTATTTGAGCATTGTATCACTGTTAATGAATATTTAAAGTCCTTTTTTTTTCGTTCGTTGAAAATTACTTCAGTGAAATCGTTAATGTTAAAAGGAAAAAAACGTGTGTCACGAGTTCCGTATTGATTAACTATTTAGTTTTTTTTTTTACCTTAAATTATTTCGTCTTCACTCCCCCCCCCCCTCTCCAACAGAACCAATTATAGCGAGTTCAAATATGGACTCTATGATACATTAAATAAAAATTTCATTTGAATTATAGGAAACATTTTTATGCGTTTGTGATTGCTAAAAAAGAATTTATTCATATACTGTGTTTAATTTGTTCATCCTTCTTTGTAGCATCGTGTCTGTATGCCTAAAGATAGTTACATATTATTATATTATAGAACATAAAAAGTACAATTTGTGGTATGAAAAACATTTTGATTGGTAGTTCATTTTTTATTATGCTACCTTGCGATTAAATGAAACGATAGCCTTTGAGAACGCATTTATTGGTGTATAATAAAAGTGCCCTTTATTGATACATATCTTACAAGCTCATCAAAGTAATTCAGTGGCCTATAAGAGAGAGACTTCTAAAAGAGTCTTTCGAAGATGAAATCATTTGGTAAAATGTTTAAAAGGAAAAAAGGCGAAGGAGAACCCGAAGAAGAACAACAACTTCAGCAACAACAATCTGCAGAAAGCGAGGCCGGGGGGGATTCAGCTGGAGATAGTTTGCCTCGTACTGCCGCATTAGGACCTGCTATAGGTGAGGGTGTTGATCTTCCGCATGCCGATCAAAGTAGCGGGGATAGTCCCCCACATCATCCACCCCCGCCACCCCCATTACCAGGGTCGGAGAACCAACAAGGTGAGTACATATAAACTTTACATTTGAGATACTGTAGTTAAAGCTGGTTGGTTGAAATGAAACTTCTTTGATGAATGTTGAAAGTATTTGCCTAGGTATATTTAAAATGTTATATGACAATAAAAACAACTATTTAAAATTTTATTATAAGCAATTCAAGAACAAATTACTTTTATTAAGTTTTTGACAAAATCTTATTTATAATAAAAACTTTTAAGTGTATATTGAAAAAATAAATATTTATATATATATATATATATATATATATATATATATATATATATATATATATATATATATATATATATATATATATATATATATATATATATTATATTATATATGCATTTCTCCAAAACTACATATAAAAAACTTTTTAAAAACTTTCAAACTATTTTCATTCATAAATTTTAAAAAGAATTTCTCTTGTTGTAACTGATTGAAAATTTCAGTAAATATTTATTTTATCTAAGTTTAGTGAAGCCCAAAATCTAAAACGTTTTCGAATCTTTATAATAATTTCTCAAAAACAATTCAAACTAAGATCAATGAAGCAAAAAACTTGAAATTTTTTTTTTTCTTTCTATAACAATTTCCCAAAAAATAATATAAACTGAAATCAGCGAAGTTCAAAAAATAACATTTTCGACTCTATATAACAATTTCCCCAAAATAATATTTATATTAAGATCAGTGAAACACAAAAATTAAAACATAATTCGGTTCTTTATAAAATTTTCTTAAAAATACTATAAACTAAGATCAGTATATCTCAAAATCTAAAACACCTTTGACTCCTAACAACAATTTCCCAAAAATAATAAAAACTAAGATCAGGAAACTCTTTACAACAATTTCCCAAAATTTATATAAATTAATATCAATCAAGCCCAAAACTAAAGCATTTTCAATTCTTTATAACAATTTCCCAAAAATAATATGAATTAAGATCATTGAAGCTCAAAAACTAAAGCATTTTCAACTCTTTATAGCAATTTCCCAAAAATAATATGAATTAAGATCATTGAAGCTCAAAAACTAAAACATTTTCAAATCTTTATAACAATTTCCCAAAAATAATATGAATTAAGATCATTGAAGCTCAAAAACTAAAACATTTTCGACTCTTTATAACAATTTCCCAAAAATAATACAAACTAAAATCGGCGAAGCTCATAAACTAAACATTTTCAAATCTTTATAGCAATTTCCCAAAAAGTTCTGAAACAGAAAAAGAAAAATTTTTTAAATGACACTTGAGCAAATTCATTTAGAGCTGCAATGACGTTTGATACGAACGAATTCGGAGCAAATTAGAGCTAAAAACAGTGTCATATATTAGTTTTTTATAACTTTGTGTTCAGGTTTCCTCAAATGTTACATTTTTAATCATATATATATATATATATATATATATATATATATATATATATATATATATATATATATATATATATATATATATATATATATATATATATATATATATATATATATATATATATATATATATATATATATATATCATTCTTTCTCAATGTTGCTTTCGTACTTTGTCCTAAATTCTTGAAGAAAGCAAAAGTTTGCCGTTATTTTACAGTTAATTATTCGTGCAAATTGAACGTCATAATCCATATCGTTAACATATACGAATATCACACTTAACGTTTAACGTTTGTCGTTCCGAAAATTAAAGCAACAATGGAATCAATAATATATATATATATAAAATTAGAAGGGAATTTGTGTACAACTTGTTTAACAACTCTTCTATTTATAAATTATGTATGTATTAGTGTGTGTGGTATATATATATATATATATATATATATATATATATATATATATATATATATATATATTATATATATATATATATATATATATATATATATATATATATATATATGTATGTATGTATGTATAAGTATAAAGGTAAACGAACTTTTGATTGCAAGACTGTCATTAATTTGTTGTTGTTTTTCTTCTTGCTTCTATGATGTTTATTAATTTGATTAAAATTAATGTGTTTTCTCATTAACCCCTTTTGTATTGAAACAAAATTATGCTGATAAGACATATATAATTAACAATGATTAATTTAAGATATGAAGCAATTATAAAAATTTTTATTTTTTTAAAAAATCAATGATTATATTTTTTAGGGGGATAAAAACTGGGAATTTTTTTGTCCTATTTTTTATTTTTTTTTTTTGACTTTTATTCGAAAAGTGCAATGTGTCGAAAATTAGAATTTCAAAATGAAAAAATGAATGGCATCAACTTGCTTTACGAGACTCATTTGCATGCCTCGTTCCTCTCCTCTATTGGCTTAATTCTAATAACTGTCTCCAAAATGAAAAATTAAAGAATAATTCATTTTTTTTTCTTTTTTGCAAATACAGAGAATGTGTTAGTGTATGTGTGTGTGTGTGTGAGAGAGAGAGAGAGAGAGAGAGAGAGAGAGAGAGAGAGAGAGAGAGAGAGAGAGAGAGAGAGAGAGAGAGAGAGATCTATTACAACATAACATATTGAATGTTCTTTTTACTTGAACTTACTTTTTTTTAAAGGTAGTTGCAACAAGGATCAACTAAATTTTTTTAAAGCTTAATCCTTGCACTGCAATTTGTAACTAATTCATTTTCTATTTATTTATTTACTTTGGAATTGGAATATACTGATTTATGTTACACATGATTTTTAAAAATAACGTTTAACTTAAGTTAGATTTTCTCACAATCACCAGATTTTCTTCAGTTTCTTTCTACTTGTATATAGATATACTGCAGTAATTGAAAGACTATATTTTTTATCATGAAGGGGGTTCAGATAGGATGCTATATAGGGAGTGGAACTCCCTAGGGTGACACTTTGGAGTCTCATCCTTAGATTTCACCCCGGTGTCCCATGATCGACAATATAGCCTCTCAACTACTTACTGTATCGCTCTTCTTATACCAGGGGTGGGCAACCTTTCTGATGGTGAGTGCCAAAATCGGCGGAATTCTGACACAAAATTTTTCCACTTGCCAACCAAAAAAATTTTTTTAAACTATTAAATTATAGTTACAAATAAGTAACATTTTTCGTAATTTCAAATTCATAAATTTAATTAAATTCTTACTTTACATTCAGATGCTCATAATGATGCACATCGTCGACCAATGAAATCCTTTACTTTACTACACTAAGCTCGTACTTCTGGCAGAGATATAGTTATTTGATAATATATATAACTTCAATTATAAATACGCATAAAACTACACTAAATTATTTATTTTTTTTTTTTGTTTCTCCCTTATGGAGGTTTTTAGACATAAATAATTGCACCACTAAATCAATTTTTAATTAGCAGAGGGAACACCTCACAGAAGAGCGGAACAAAGTCAACTAACCGCTTCCGGTACGCGCAGCTAATTTATAGCCTAATGAGAAGTTGACTTTTTTTTCTTTTTTTTTTTTAGAAATAGACTAGCTTGCACACGTTGGAACTCTGTCTCCGTGGAGTACGCCGCTTAAAGATGCTCCCTAAAAAAACTGAAAATATTGTTTGACATGCCAGAAAAAAATTATCGGTGTGCTACGTATGGCACGTGTGCCAATGGTTGCCCACCCTCGTCTTATACTATCCCCAAGTTCATAGAAAACTTCACTTCTGAATACTCCCGTCGCATATATATATATATATATATATATATATATATATATATATATATATATATATATATATATATATATATATATATATATATATATATATATTGAATTTACTTCTGTAATAAGTGTTGCTGGGCACAAAAATTGGCTATTGAATTCCTAGACTACAGATGAAAGATCGTATTTAAAAAATGCTTTAACAAAGAACTATAGCAACACAAAATATTAATGCATATATATATATATATATATATATATATATATATATATATATATATATATATATATATATATATATATATATATATATATATATATATATATATATATATATATATATATATATATATATATATATATATATATTCTCTGATGGGCAAAGGCCAGAGGTCTACCAATTACCACTAGAGTTGGGGTATTAACGGAAATCTAATCTTTCATGACTAACATGTCCCACTACACGACGTTTAAAATTGTGTATTTCAAAGGAAGCTGGGGAGACAGATAAACGGAGTGTGTTCCAGACTTTACCAGTAGAGTACATGTAAGATTGAGTATATCGGTTAAGTCTGGGATAGGAGAGTTGGACAGAGAAAAGATGAGACTGTGTAGAAAGTAGTCTCGTGCGAGTCCTTCTCAGTGGAGGAGGTATCCGACCTGACAGTTCAGAAGAGCAGAGTCTGTTGTAATAGCGATAGTATAGAGATACTGACGCAACAATTCGCCGGGCAGAAAGAAAATGGAGAGAGTTAGTAAGAGAAAATGAATTTCTAAGACGAAAAGCCCTAGACTCCAAATTTTCGAGAAGAGCTGTATGTGTGAAACCATCCCCAGATGTGTGAAGCTTACTCCATACAGGGCCAACAACACCCTTATAAAGAGGAAGCAACGGTGGTGGCGTAAAGATATTACGAATGCACCTCAGAACACCCAACGTTTTATAAGCTTGTTTAGAAAGAGAAGTAATCACGAGAAAAAGAAACACCGAGAATATTAAGAGCAGATAAAGGTTTGAGTCTAGTATTTTCGAAAATGTCATAGTTGTGTGGAAAATTGTGTCGAGCAGAAAGATATAGGAATTAAGTTTTTGAGTCATTGAAAACGACCATGATTTTACATCCACCTCAATTTGAAATACGAGAAGGATCAAAGGTCAGTTGCTCCAAGGTCACACTTTTTGCGTCAATTAACTTTTTATAGACAAAATAAAGTGAAAGGAGTAATGAAGGGTGGTCATCAGCATATATATATATATATATATATATATATATATATATATATATATATATATATATATATATATATATATATATATATATATATATATATATATATATATATATATATATATATATATAATCAAAATTTCTTTCATCTGATGCTGAAGAAATCAGCTTCATTGTATGAAGAATATATTTTATTGTTTAAGAAATTCAGTCAAAATGTTAGAACAAATTTTCCACCAATAAATTCATCAGACTTTTTTTTAACCAGAAATTTATTTTTTTCATATCGGTTAAAAAGAAAAAAAAATCTTCACATGTTCAAATTGAGTTCCTACTGCATTTCAAAACTGAAGAAATTGTTTTTCGTCCAATTAATTAATTAATTAATTAATAAAAAAAAAGCATTTTTGATTTTCGTTCTCAAATTCTCTCCTCACCATTCAGATCATGAAATAAAATCCTAAATTGTAGAAATCTGTTTTAACTTTTTACGTAAATTTCACGTATTGAAAGTACGAAATCTCATTCATTGAAGAAAATTTTGAAGAAAAATTTTCTTCACAAAAGTGACAATTTTTGGAGAAATAAAATTTCTTCATAAGACATTTTGATTATTATATATATATATATATATATATATATATATATATATATATATATATATATATATATAATATATATATATATATATATATATATATATATATATATATATATATATATATATATATATATATATATATAGTTTTACCTTGACTTTACTATTTCAGATTTTTAATCATTTTCAATTTTCGCGACAGCCAAAAGCTCGTTTTTCATTACCTTGATTGAAAAATAGTTACTATGGAATTTATTTGAAATAAATCATGGAGGGCAATGATAAGAGGAATTGATACGGCCTTGAAAATTGCGCTTAGGGAGTTCGTGCAAGCATTTAGAGATCTAGGATATGTGTTTTTATTTTAAAATACATGTAACTGAAAATAAACTGTGTGGGTTGAGCTAGTTCAACTCGGAAAATAATAATAATAATAATAATAATAATAATAATAATAATAATAATAATAATAATAATAATAATAATAATAATAATAATAATAATAATAATAATAATAATAATAATAATAATAATAATAATAATAATAATAATAATAATAATAATAATAATAATAATAATAATAATAATGAATAATATAATAATAATAATAATAATAATAATAATAATAATAATAATAATAATAATAATAATAATAACAATAATAATAATAATAATAATAATAATAATAATAATAATAATAATAATAATAATAATAATAATAATAATAATAATAATAATAATAATAATAATAATAATAATAATAATAATAATAATAATAATAATGAATAATAATAATAATAATAATAATTAATTAATGCAAGCGGAAACTTCTGCACTCCAAATATGAAAAATTTATAGAACAAAAAATATTTTGCGAACATATTGGTACAAAATTTTAATTTGCAATATTATATATATATATATATATATATATATATATATATATATATATATATATATATATATATATATATATATATATATATATATATATATATATATATATATATATATATATATATCTAAATTAATTATTACAAATATTTTTCTTCTAAGTTGAACGGTATAAAATTGCATAGATTGTTTACTTTCTATGCTTCTTTACAACACTTAAAAAAATAAAGGTTAAGAATGTTAAAAATTATTTTACAGATGGAAATAAAGGTTTTTTTTTAAATTAATAAATGAATAGATATTTATGCTAAAGTTGAAATATATTAAAAATTATTTAATTTCTAGGGATTTTGAGCACGTGGTTAAATTAATATTCCCGATGTTTCTTTCTCTCGCGATTTTTCTTCAGAATTTCTTCATTCCCCCCCCCCCTCCAGTTCCTTGACCTTTATAGGGGTGTTGTTCGCCCCTGTATTGAGTACACCTGTCAAATATGGGGTGGTTCCACTCATACAGCTCTTCTTGAAAAGATGGTGTCTAGAGCTTTTCGTCTTATCAATTCTACTGCTCTCACAAATTTCTCTCCAATCTCTTTTTCCAAGTCGAATTGTTGCGTCACTCTCTCTATACTACCGCTATTACAATGGACACTGCTCTTCTCAACTTTCAAGTCGTATACCTCTTCTACCGAGAAGTCTCGTGCAACACTCTTTTGTACACACTCATCCTTTCTTGGTCCAAATCTCTGACCCCAGACTTAACCGCTATATTCAATCTTACATGTACCCTTCATGCTTAAGTCTGGAACACACTCCCTTTATCTATTTTTCCAACTTCATATGACTTTCACAACTTCAAACACCGTGTATAGGAACATGTCAGTCTTTAACTTGACCAGACTTCCTTCCTTCTCTAACTCTGATGGAAATTTTAGTAAGTCTCTAGTCTTTTCCCACCGGAGGTGAATATATATATATATATATATATATATATATATATATATATATATATATATATATAGTATATATATATTGATGCATGTGTATGTATCCCTGCACTCACACTCCTTAAGTTCATGTGTATGTATTCTTGCACGCACGGATATATACTTTGAAAAATTTATATTATGTCTTCCTTATTGGATGAACATAAATTAATTCAGGTCGGAAGCAGATCGATGTTTTTTATGTGATAATTTTTGAGATAAAAATTCAATTTGTCACTTTTATTTTTGCTTTTAGATTTTCGACCTTTTTTTAAGATTCATTGAAGCACAATCGTAGTCACATCAAAATCACACAAAAGGGACATTACGGAGATTTCATTTTCATTTTTCTCTTTTCTTTTTTTTTTTTTCCTTTTACATTTTCATTTTTCTTTATT
The DNA here is from genome assembly GCA_009176605.1 of Armadillidium nasatum. NCBI lineage: Eukaryota > Metazoa > Arthropoda > Malacostraca > Isopoda > Armadillidiidae > Armadillidium > Armadillidium nasatum. Next base: position 28,718 of record SEYY01000261.1, read on the forward strand.
TTTCTTTTTTGTATTTTCATTTTCATTTTTTCATTTTTCTTGTTTCTTTTTTATTATCCTTTTCTTGTTTTATTACTTTAATTTTTTATTTTTCAATTTCTTTTTACTTTATTATTTTCTTTTCATTATATTTTTTTCATTTTCTTTTTTTTCTTTTTCATTTTATTTTTTCCCTAATTTTTCTTGTTTTCTTTTTTACTTTCTTTTTACGTTTTTTCCTTTTCTTTTTTCTCTTTCATTTACTTTTTTCCTTTCTCATTTAACTTTCTTTTTTTGCTTGTATATTTTTCAGTCTTTCTCTTTCTTTTTTTCCTTCCGTTTCTTTTCTTCTTCTTCTTCTTTCTGTATTGATAAAAAATTACGTTCACATCTCTTGATATTCTGAGCGCGTCTCTTTGTATATCTGCTCCTCCCTACCTCTGAACATTCTCCATATACATGTACTCTTTGCTACGTGTGCGTCTATGTACGTATTTCTGTCACAACATTCTCTAAAGTATTGGTTTCGCAGAGATGGAATAAAAGGGCCATTAATAGTTATAATTTGTCTTTGTAAGCAAGTGAAATCCAATGAGTTTGGTAAATGAAAGCTCATTAATAGGACTTAAAGCTCTCTGAATAGAACGATAAAAGATCTGTGAGAAACTGTGAGAAAACTAGCAAATTATATATATATATATATATATATATATATATATATATATATATATATATATATATATATATATATATATATATATATATATATATATATATATATATATATATATATATATATATATATATATATATATATATATATATATATATATATATATATATATATATATATATATATATATATATATATATATATATATATATATATATATATATATATATATATATATATATATATATATATATATAATATATATATAATATCTCTTTGAGACGATCTTTTAAAAATTTTACACTAGCAATACATTTGTTCACATATTTGAAGAATTTAAAGTATTTTATGCATGAATAATGGTCAATGGAGATGAAATTCTCGAAAAATCAAATCTTAAGAAAATTTTTTTCCTTTGGTGGTAAGCGGCAAGAGAAACGCTTTCTACTTTTTATACTTTCTTGTAAATACATGGGGAGAAATAAAGAATTTATTGGCAACTAACTCCATCTTTTGCACATAATAATAATAATAATAATAATAATAATAATAATAATAATAATAATAATAATAGATAATAATAATAATAATAATAATAATAATAATAATAATAATAATAATAATAATAATAATAATAATAATAATAATAATAATAGTAATATAGTAATAATAATTATAATAATAATAATAATCATAATAATAATACTAATAAAAAAATGTATTATTATTATTAGTAGTAGTAGTTGTAATAATTAATTATATAAATGCTCAAAAACAATATATAACTACAATTGTTATATGTACGAAGGAAAACAAGATCGAAATCAATACCAAAATGTTTTTTATTTTTTTATTTTTTTATTTTTTTATTTTTATTTTTTTTTTTCCTTTCCAAATTGAAGCCAAAATTTGTCTGCAAGCTTCCAGCATCAACTTTAGTTGTTTTTTCCCCTCTATTTTCCTTATTTAGTTTTTTTTTTTTTCTTCCTTGCTACTTTTTGTTGCTTGAAGAGCAGAGGCCATACACTTTCTTCTTAAGCCTTATAAAGATTATAAAGATGTTCGCAATTGTGGACGTTCTCGTAAACTGTGGCAAAAGTGTTGGTGAAGTTTCCAGTTAATTTTTTTCCCTATTTTCTTTTTTTTTTTTTTTTTTTTTATTTTTTTTTTTTTTTTTAACATTTTTTTTTTTTTTTTTTAAAGAAAAAATTAGTTTTTTTTTTTTTTTTTTTTTTTTACCTACAATTCTTTTAGAAATTTATTTAGAAATACAATATTTAGTATATGTACGCATATATATATATATATATATATATATATATATATATATATATATATATATATATATATATATATATATATATATATATATATATATATATATATATATATATATATATATATATATATATATATATATATAGTATTATATATATTTAATGTCGTCACTGCCTATGGTCGATATGAACAGAGATACACAGCGCTTGAAAATGGGCAAGTTAAAGGAAATGGGAAAAATGGAAAAAGGAAGTGTGTTCCAAACTTTACTAGTAGAATACGTTGAAGAATGAGCATAGCGGTTAGTTCTTGAATGAGAAGATTGTTCAGAGGAAGACTGTGTAAATAGAAGAGTTCCAATAGATCTCCTCAAAGGATGAGGTATGCTTTTCGGAAGAACTGTTTTTTTTTTTGTAGTACACTGCTAAAATTGTCCTAACAAATCTCGTTGGGACAAGTGGCAAATATGTTACAAAATAGTTTTTCAGTTATTTTCTTATTAGAAAATAAATCGGTGAAGCGACTTTCTTATCCTTAACATGTCTTTTCTCTATTGAAAATTTTACTGTGACATTTTTTGTCACTTGTCCCAACGATTCGTTAGGACAATTTTTGCAGTGTAGCGACAGTATAATAGAAGAATGCAACAGTTCGAATGTAAGATAAGAATAAGAGTGATAGATAGTGTGTGAAAACTGATAAGGACCAACGCCCTAGATTTCTTTCTTTCATGAAGTTAAACACAGGGTAAATACCGAAGAGAGAGTTTTAGAAATCAAAGATTGACTTTTGAAATGTGAATCACCATAGTAAAAAAATTCACCAAAATGTCAATGTACAGTCGTGAACAAAAGTTTGTTCCTATTAAGCTGGAAATAAATTTTTATATAAAATGGAGATCATCTCAGGTTCAGCCAATCACAGTTCAATTAAGCCCCTCTCAATGTTTTTATTTTCTTTTATTCAAAATAGAGCTTTTATGAAATGATCTCCATTTTATATAAATATTTATTTCCAGCTTAATAGGAACGAACTTTTGTTCACGACTGTACAAAGAACCAAGAATCGCAGAGAGAAGTGAAAGAAGATCCTTAGTAGAGCGTTCTTTACAGATAGAAGCCCATACTGGCAATCATTGATAAGATTAGAAAAATATGATGCTTACAAATATCCATGCTAAAGATATACGGATCGAAAAGTTTGGTAGAACGGTAGTTAAGGTGATACTACGATAGTTAGAAGGTTGAGATGGATGTCACTTTTCCAACTTATTTTAAAAGAGCGAATGCTTCCTGCAAGACAGAGATATCAAAGATGGTAGGTAAAGACGAAATAATTTCCAAAGGCAGGAAGAACAATTATTGAGAACCAAAGGAATGACATCAACTCCATATTAGTAATTTGGAGTTGATGGCATTCCAGAGAGAGAGAGAAGATGTCACATCTTTAGAAGAAATTTCAATGTCGGCATGAAAGAGTTGAAGGAGGTTGAAAACGAAGAATAGTTCCATGATAGTCTAAAGGATTTCGGATGCAAAGTTTCAGCAGAGAGTTTAGCATTGAAAGAAGATAAAATAGCAGTTGTGGCTTTGGAGGAAACTAAAGAAGAAAAAGAGAAGAAAGAGAAATTATTATGGGGACCTTTTGTGTAAAATGCCAGACAAAAATGAAATATACTGCACGTATGTAGCCTCAGCTGTGGAATTACAAGAAGCTGGAAATTTCCGAAGGAAAATGTCCTGCTACAAATAACATGAAATTAAACATAGTTAAAACGAAAGTTTCTGAGTTAAATTGAATGGAGAGAAATTACGAACTTACCGCTAAAAGCCGGAAGTAATTTTTTTTTTTTT
>SEYY01000261.1:47500-50000 GCA_009176605.1 Armadillidium nasatum
AAAGTTACGACTTCCTGTCAGTGGTCAATAGTTTATGATGCTTCAAGTTGAAGTCAAGCAAAATTTGTTACTGTCAAAATAAGCAAAATTTCAAAAATATTCAAAAAAAAAAAAATTTTTTTTTTATTTTTTATTTATTTTTATTTTTTTTTTTTTTTTTTTTTTAATTTTTTTTTAAAAAAAAAAAAAAAAAAAAAAAAAATTTTAATTTTTTTTTTTTTTTTTTTAATTAATTAATAAAAAAATATTTTAAATTTTAAATTTTTATTTTAAAAATTTAAAATATTTTATTTATTAAATTTTTTAAAAATTTATTTTTTTTTTTTTTTATTTTTTTTTTTTTTTTTATCTTTATTATTTTATCCTCCTATGATAAGAAAATATTATTTAATAATTTGAAGAAAAATAAATAAATGACAATTTGCACTGGAAGAAAAATTCATTTAATGAAAATTTATTTTTGCACAAGAGGGAATCTTGTTAATTTTAATTGCATGAGTGAATTTGATATAGTATCATTATATATATATATATATATATATATATATATATATATATATATATATATATATATATATATATATATATATATATATATATATATATATATATATATATATATATATATATTATATATATATATATATATATATATATATATATATATATATATATATATATATATATATATATATATATATATATATATATATATATATATATATATATATATATATATATATATATATATATGTGTGTGTGTGTGTGTGTGTGTGTGTGTGTGTGTGTGTGTGTGTAATTCTGGGAAAGAAGAGCTTAAAATTTATTCCTTTGTAAAAGGAAAATCATTTAAATGAAAAAGATATAAAATCGTATTTTAGAAACAATAAAACAAATTTAAAAAGAAACAATATTAAGACTTTAAGATTATTTCCACGAGTATTACTATTTATTAATAATAATAATAATAATAATAATAATAATAATAATAATAATAATAATAATAATAATAATAATAATAATAATTAACAACAAAAATATCAGTAATAATTAATATAATAATGACATATTTATATATAATAATAATCATAATAATAATAAAAATATAATATTAAAATATATGAATACTATATTCGTAGCAATAATATCAATGACAAAAATTTATAATAACAATGATTTTATATAATAGCAATAATAATAATAATAATAATATATAATAATAATAATAATAATAATTGATATTATTATTATTATCATTATTATATTTATTATTATTATTATTTTTAGAAAAAGATATCGTTGAATTATAAATAATAATAATAATAATAATAATAATAATAATAATAATAATAATGCTGTGTATCTTTACAAAATCATCCAATCGAAAAATATTTGATCATCCAATTTATCCAAAATAACGGATAATAATTTTTTTCCAAGAATTTCTGGATTAATAAAATCTCCTTCATAGAAAATTCTTTCTTTCCTATATAATATTTATGCAGTTCATGTATACATGTGTAAGTGTGTGTGTATGAGTGTGTGTATGACTGTGTGTGTATGAGTGTGTACTTGTGCATTTTGGGAGGGGAAGGAGACTATGTATGGTCAGTCTTCAAAATTAATAGGAAAGGCTTTGAAGCTCTGCGTGAAATATTACGACTATTTCAAAAATAATTTTTAACAAATTATATGCATACAAAACGAGCAAATTCTTTTTTGCTGGAACGTTTTGGTGATTATTATTATTATTATTATTATCATTATTATTATTATTATTTATTATATTATTATTATTATTTATTATTATTATTATTATTATTATTATTATTATTATTATTATTATTATTATTATTATTATTATTATTATTATTATTATTATTATTATAATTATTGTCATTATTGTTATTATTATTATTATTTCTATTGTTATTATTATTATTATTATTATTATTATTTATTATTATTATTGATTTATGATTCGGCTGCCGTCGCGAGTGGATGTGTTTGGAAGCAGATGGGAAGAAGAAAAGTTAGGAACATCACAAGGAAGTTAGAAGAGAATAGAAGAGAAGAGTAGAGAAGAGAAGAGAGGTGAAGAGAAGAGAAGAGAAGGAAGGCTATTGGATCTGAAGCTTCGAGATCTTCTCCCTGAGGTTGCAGAGTTTGTGTGTGGAAGTATACTTGAAGAATGATATTGACCAAAAGTAAAAGAAAAAATTATTATTTCGTTATAATATTTCAATATTTTTTAATAATAAATTGAAAAGAAATTTAATATAAAAAAAATTGTGAAGCAACACATCTTTCGATGCAAAGTACTTTTGGCAATTAATTGAAAATTAAATATTAAAGAAAAAAAAATTAAGTTAGAAGTAACTTCTGGTCAATAAGGAATGAGTATTTCGTCGCAGTCGAGTCAAATGGAGATTAGTTCTTTGCATGGTTTTAAGGGCTGGGAACCTTTTTCAACCAGGTTTTATTCCCATGTACGATTGCA
>SEYY01000261.1:55000-60000 GCA_009176605.1 Armadillidium nasatum
TTTATGATATAAAGTTGGCTGCCGAAATATGAGTTTCCAATTTTCCCATAAATGTACGGTAAATATATATATATATATATATATATATATATATATATATATATATATATATATATATATATATATATATATATATATATATATATATATATATATATATATATATATATATATATATATATATATATATATATATATATATATATATATATATATATATATATATATATATATATATATATATATATATATATATATATATATATATATATATATATATATATATATATATATATATATATATATATATATATATGAGGCTGATACGTGGAAGAATTATTTCCAGTCTTGGAGTGTTCCATTCTTACAGTCCATTGAAATAAAAATCCCAACGATTTAGATGAAAGATATCCCAACGTTCTCGACTATTTATATAATTCATCTTCTTCCTTCCCTCGTTATCAAAAGAGAGAGAGAGAGAGAGAGAGAGAGAGAGAGAGAGAGAGAGAGAGAGAGAGAGAGAGAGAGAGAGAGAGAGAGAGAGAGAGAGAGAGAGAGAGAGTAAGTTTTTTTGCTGAATCCTAAATAAAAAAAAGAAAATATTAGAGATAAAGGTTAGTGAAAGGGTCGATAAAATGACCACGAAAATGTTTTTCCATTGGTGTTTTTATATTTAGTGTTAATATGATATTGAATGAATTATATATATATATATATATATATATATATATATATATATATATATATATATATATATATATATATATATATATATATATATATATATATATATATATATATATATATATTATATCTCCTCTCGTGGGCAAAGGCCGGAAGGCCTACTAAATTCCATCGGTGTTGGGAAAAATCCTTATCTTGATCAAAGGAGGCCGACTTGTTCCAGATACACGGCGTTTGAAAGTATGCAAGTCAAAGGAAGTTAGGAAAACAGATAAAGGAGTGTGTTCCAGACTTTACCAGTAGAGTATATGTAAGATTGAGAATAGCTGTAAAGTCTGGGCTCTGAGAGTTAGACAGAGAAAGAATGAGACTGTGTAGAAAGGCATGTCGCACGAGCTATTTTCAATGGAGGAGGTATGCGACGAGAGAGTTCAGAAGAGCAGTATCCGTTGTAATAGAGATAGTAAAGAGAGAGTGACGCAACAATTCGACGGGCAGAAAGAGATTGGAGAGAGTTAGTAAGAGCAGGAGAGTTGATGAGACGAAAAGCCCTAGACTCCACCTTCTCAAGGAGAGCTGTACGAGAAGAACCACCCCAGATGTGTGAAACATACTTCATACAGGGGCGAACAACATCCCTTATAGAGAGCAAGCAACTGGGGTGGCGTGAAGTAATTCTGAAGGAGCCTCAGAACACCCAACCTCTTAGAAGCTTGTTTAGAAAGAGAAGTAATGTGATCTTTCTAAGAAAGGTCACTAGAAAAGGATTCGCCGAGAATATTAAGAACAGATGAAGGTTTGAGTTAAGAGTTTTCGAAAAAGACTTCATAGTTGTGTGGAAGATTGTGTAGAGTGGAGAGATGGAGGAACTGAGTTTTTGAGACATTAAAAACAACCATGTTTTCTCTGCCCCAAATAGAAATACGTGAAAGATCAAAGGTTAGTTGCTTCAAGGCTACCCTTCTCGAGTCTATCAACTGCTGTCCAGAGCAACAGCAAAGGATTCACCAAAGTGACGAAGAGCAGAGCAGAGTCAGAGAGAAGGGAAAGAAGATCACCAGTAGAGCGTTTCTTACGAAAGCCATACTGACGATCAGAGATAATATTAGAAGAATTGAGATGTTTCCAAATCTTCCTGTTAAGGATAGATTCGAAAACTTTAGAGAGAACGGAGGTCAAAGAAATGGGACGATAGTTGGAAGGTTGAGAGGGGTCCCCCTTCTCCGGCATAGGCTGAATGAGGGAACGTTTCCAGCAAGAAGAGAAGGTTGATGTAGAGAGATAGAGATGAAATAATTTACCAAGGCATGGTGCAAACTCGGAAGCACAAGTTTTGAGAACCACAGGAGGAATACCATCGGGACCATATGCCTTCTTAGTATTAAGCTCAGAGAGAGCAGAAATGACATCTTTAGAAGAAATTCTAATTTTAGGCATAAATTAGTTGGAGGTTGAAGGAGGAGGTATAGCTCCAGAATCGTCTAAAGTTGAACTAGAGGTAAAGGTTTTAGCGAAGAGTTCAGCTTTAGAAGAAGGTAAAACAGCAGTTGTGTCGTCGGAAGATATTAAAGAAGGGAAAGAGGAAGAAGCAAAGTTAGAGTTGACATTTTTTGCAAAATGCCAGAAAGAGCGTGAGAAAGAGGAACCAGAAAGATTATTGCATTATAAGTAGGGTAAGTTTCTGGAGTTTGAAGACGATGGTAATCCCTGAAGACAACATCCCTGCGGTAGATAGCGCAAAAACAGGTAGAGTTAAACCAAGGTTTTATTATATATATATATATATATATATATATATATATATATATATATATATATATATATATATATATATATATATATATATATATATATATATATATATATATATATATATAAGATTCTTAAATTGTCTACATCTGTGTATCTGTGAGTAACATTTTATAACCTCCCTCCCCACACCCCCACACCCCCACACCGAAAATACTTTCACCCTACGCCTATGAATTGTATGTATGTATGTATGTATGTATGTATGTATGTATGTATGTATGTATGTATGTATGTATGTATGCATGTATGTTTGGCCAAGTGATTCAGTAATACACTGCATATATAAAACTTGGACAAGGATGGGTTTCCTTCCCATTTTTTCCCCTCTTTCCTGCTCATGAGTGTGGATACCACTTAAAAAATTTGTTAAATAAATAGTGTATACACTAGTCTCAAAACGTTTACATCGCTAAACAATGACCAATACGGTGGTGATAACTGTCTGAAAAAATGACAAAACCACAAACACAATCCTCTCAAACTTTTTCATTCACAGATATTCTGTTTGCTTGAAGATATTATTCATTTTCGCTGATGAATCAAGTTGACCATGCTTGTTGAGCTTCGAAGCAGGGTGTTTTCCGTCAAGCCTACATTATATAGATAATTGTTCCTATCATATAATTTACAAAACCTTAGCTAAGTTTATCTCTGATTTAGAGTTTTATAAACATATTGCTCAGGTAAAGACTGTGATATATATATATATATATATATATATATATATATATATATATATATATATATATATATATATATATATATATATATATATATATATATATATATATATATATATATATATATATATATATATATATATATATATATATATATATATATATATATATATATATATATATATATATATATATATATATATATATATATATATATATATATATATATATATATATATATATATATATATATATATATATATATATATATATATATATATATATATATATATATATATATATACTCTTTGGTAATAAAATCCTAAATATTGTGACTAGGATATAGGATAAATATCCAGTTTCAAGATATTAGTTTTTATATATATATATATATATATATATATATATATATATATATATATATATATATATATATATATATATATATATATATATATATATATATATATATATACATATATATATAGTTGCTTAAAATATAAAATTTTATTATCTATTGTTTATTACAGTCTCCCAAAAACAAACATTTGTGAAAACTAGAGCAATACGTCTCTTTATATGGCTAAAGCACACATATACGTACACGCATTCGTATACATACATGCGCACACACACACACACACAAAAAAAAAAAAAAAAAAAAAAAAAAAAAAAAAAAAAAAAAAAAAAAAAAAAAAAAAAAAAAAAAAAAAAAAAAAAAAAAAAAAAAAAAAAAAAAAAAAAAAAAAAAAAAATTTTAAAATTTTAAATTAATTTATTTCATACTTAAATTTTATTAAATATATATATATATATATATATATAATATATATATATATATATATATATATATATATATATATATATATATATATATATATATATATATATATATATATATATATATCAACAGGGGCACAACTGTAGTAGGAACAATTGCCCTCTCTTGTTAGTGGACGACTTGGGTGTTGGTGTAATTAACAAATGACAGACTCTGACTTAGCTTAGCAAAATATCCGGCTCAACAAATCCCGACTTCACCAGTTGAGATTCACCAGCTGATATTTTGGTACGGAAGGATTTCTCTAGAAAGATGGTGTTCTAGTGATCTTTCTTCCTAAGAAATGACGGGCTTCGCCCCATCCGAACACTAGATACTATTGCTCACATATCTGAGAGGAAAACGGGTATATATCTTATTCTGGGCCAAAAGGGAATTCGACCAATACTAGGGTAAGAAGGAGATTCCGTCAATATCCAAGGATAAAACTGAGACTCTACCCTTAAAAATGGACAGAAAAGAAAATATCAAGGAAGCTCCGTCCTTTTCAAAGAAGACGTGAGACTCCACTCTCCAAAAAAGATCTCAGGAAAGAGAGTGAGTACCGGAAGTTTCACTTCCGGTATTCCCCTCAGTTGTGCCCTTGATACTACTATAAATATACTGATATATATATATATATATATATATATATATATATATATATATATATATATATATATATATATATATATATATATATATATATATATATATATATATATATATATATATATAAATCCTTATATTGTTTATAAGATAATGAGATAATTATAAAGCAAACAAAGATGAGTTGCAAGTAAGTAATAATATAATAGCTCTGTAATATTTTGAATAATTTATCGTGGAAAAAAGAAAAAGAACAAAGAAAAAGATATGAGGAAAAGAATCAAGAAGTACACCATTAAAAAAAAGTGAAAGAGAGATAGATAGATAGATGGATAGATAGATAGATAGATAGAGAGAAGAGAGAGAGAGAGAGAGAGAGAGAGAGAGAGAGAGAG
>SEYY01000261.1:72500-75000 GCA_009176605.1 Armadillidium nasatum
TTTTATAAATTTTTGTAACTCTGAAATGTTTTTAAATTTCAAATTTAATCTTAAGTAAAAATTAGAGAAATAATAATGACGATAAAACCAAACTCGATAGAAATAATTTTTATAGCGTTGAAAATGATAGAAAAAAGTTGCTTCACACTAAAATCAAAAACAACGCGAATATTTTTATAAAAAGCTTCCAAAAATCATTATTGTTTTTCTTCATCATTTGTGCCATTGTTCTCTCTCTCTCTCTCTCTCTCTCTCTCTCTCTCTCTCTCTCTCTCTCTCTCTCTCTCTCTCTCTCTCTCTCTCTCTCTCTCTCTCTCTCATCAAGCAATTATCTTCTTTAACTTTTAATCCAACTTCTTACTAACTCTCCTTTATATCATTAATTCATAGCATATATATATTTATATATATATATATATATATATATATATATATATATATATATATATATATATATATATATATATATATATATATATATATATATATATATATATATATATATATATATATATATATATATATATATATATATATATATATATATATATATATATATATATATATATATATATATATATATATATATATGAGAGAGAGAGAGAGAGAGAGAGAGAGAGAGAGAGAGAGAGAGAGAGAGAGAGAAATGTTTGTATGTGTATACATTTTCGCAAAGAAGCCGACTTAAGAATTTTTCAGTGACCATTTTTAATAATTATAAACAGATGGTTCTACTTCCGTTTTATTTGATTTATTTTCTATTTATTTTTATTTTTCAATGTTTTGACAATATTTGTATTTAAACTTCAAAACGACATTCTATGACTATTACATATATATATATATATATATATATATATATATATATATATATATATATATATATATATATATATATATATATATATATATATATATATATATATATATAACAGGACATTACTCTCTCACGTCGCATACCTCCTCCATTGAGAGCTCGTGAGACACGACTTTCCACACAGTCTCATCCTCTCTCTGTCCAACTCTCCGACCTCAGACTTCACCGCTATGCTCAATCTTACATGTACTCTACTGGTAAAGTCTGGAACACACTCCCTTTATCTGTTTTCCCAACTTACTTTGACATTCACCCTTTTAAGAGCCGTGTATCGGGTCACGTCGGCCATTAGCGACCAGATTCCGAATGTTCACCAACTCTGATGGATATTGGTAGGCCTCCGGCCTTTACCCACCCGAGGAGACATAATATATATATATATATATATATATATATATATATATATATATATATATATATATATATATATATATATATATATATATATATATATATATATATATATATATATATATATATATATATATATATATATATATATATATATATATATATATATATATATATATATATATATATATATATATATATATATATATATATATATATTGAGATACGAGCTAAGTTTAAAATTTCATAAGAAATTTTCCATCATCTTTCAAGATTTGCATTTAAATATAAAGTTGGAAAAACTTTATACGACTGTCTAGAATTATTATTATTATTATTATTATTATTATTATTATTATTATTATTATTATCATTATTATTATTATTATTATTATCATTATTATTATTATTTATTATCATTATTATTATTATTATTATTATTATTATTATTATTATTATCATTATTATTAGTAGTAGTAATAGTAGTAATGGCTGACACATTAGAAGTAGTTATAGTATGTTTAGTATTTTTTATATTATTATTATTATTACTATTATTATTATTAAAAGATTTCCATTTGATTTCCAAATTTCTAAATAGTTATCTTTGAACATAGTTTAACTCTTTTAAAATTATCCTTCAAAACAATCTACAGCAGAAGTAGAAAGATTGTAGATTGTTTTCAAGGATAATTTTAAAGAAGTTAAACTATGTTCAAAGATAACTATTTAGAAATTTGGAAACCAAATGCAATCTTTTATTAAAATCAAAAGCTGATACTGAGTTCGTATATTATTATTATTATTATTATTATTATTATTATTATTATTATTATTATTATTATTATTATTCTTATTATTATCATCATCATTATTATTATCATTATTAGTAGTAGTAGTAGTAGTAATAGCTGACACATTAGAAGTAGTTATAGTATGTTAGTATTTTTATATTACTATTATTATTATTATTATTATTATTATTATTACTATTACTGTTATAATTATTATTATTATTATAAGTAGTAGTAATAGTTGACACATTAAAAGTAGTTATAGTATGTCAGCATTTTAAAATTATTATAAAATAACAGACGATTATTATCATTATCATTATCATTATTAATAGTAGTAATAGTAGTAGTATGCTTATATTATTAATATTAATATACATCATTATTATTATTTTTATAAAATAACAGACGATTATTATCATTATTATTATTAATAGTAGTAATAGTAGCAGTATGTTTATTTTTATATTATTAAAAT
>SEYY01000261.1:85000-92500 GCA_009176605.1 Armadillidium nasatum
CACCCTTCATTACTCTTTTCAATTTGAAAGACGCCCCTCCCAGCAACAGTTAATAGAGGCAAGGAGGGTGGCCTTGGAGCAACTAACCTCTGATCTATCTCTCATTTCCAATTGGGGCAAAGAAAACATGGTCGTTTTCAATGCCTCAAAAACTCAATTCCTCCATCTCTCTACTCGACACAATCTTCCACACAACTACGATATCTTCTTCGAAAACACGCAACTCAAACCTTCATCTCTCCTTAATATTCTCGGTGTTTCTTTTTCTCGTGATCTTTCTTGGAAAGATCACATTACCTCTCTTTCTAAACAAGCTTCTAAGAGGTTGGGTGTTCTGAGGCGCCTTCAGTATTTCTTCACACCACCCCAGTTGCTTGCTCTGTATAGGGTGTTGTTCGCCCCTGTATGGAGTATGCGTCACACATCTGGGGTGGTTCCACACACACAGCTCTCCTGGAAAAGGTGGAGTCTAGAGCTTTTCGCCTTATCAATTCTCCTGCTCTCACTAATTCTCTCCAATCTCTTTCTGCCCGTCGAAATGTTGCGTCACTCTCTCTCTACTATCGCTATTACAATGGACACTGCTCTTCTGAACTCTCTCGTCGCATACCTCCTCCATTAAGAAGGGCTCGTGCGACTCGTCTTTCTACACAGTCTCATCCTTTCTCTGTCCAACTCTCTGACCCCAGACTTAACCTCTATGCTCAATCTTACATTTACTCTACTGGTAAAGTCTGGAACACACTTCCTTCATCTATTTTCCCAACTACCTATGACTTAAGCACCTTTAAACGCCGTGTATCAGGTCATGTCGGCCTTTAATTTGACCATGTTTCCGACTTTCCTCCCAACTCTGGTGGAACAATGGTAGGCCTCTGGCCTTTGCCCACCAGAGGAGAAATAAAAAAAAAAAAAAAAAAAAAAAAAAAAAAAAAATATATATATCATTGTATCCCCGTATTTGCATGACAGTGTAAAAAAAATATATTACTGATCTGTTATATTCCTCAAGGTGTTCATTTTCATTTAGCAAACTTAACCCTTAAATTTACTGAAGCTCAAAATGCTTTTGAGAGCGTTCTTGTTTTTCCTTGACATTTTTAATGTATAGGTTTTCAGTGGAAAATTTATTGAAGTTGTCTTTAAAATTACAAACTTAGTTTTCTAATTAGGTAAAAAAAAATAAAAATAAAAATAAAATAGACGAGGAGAATATTTTTTTTGGGTAGCCCTTAATTACTTTCATCATTAGTTTTTGTGACGCGTTTGACTTTTTTTGACGAAAATATCGCTAAACATGTGCTTTCACTTAAATTGCCATCCTTGACATACATAAATTCGCACATATGTAAACATTATAAAGTATTTTTAACTTGTTATATAATATATATTATATATATATATATATATATATATATATATATATATATATATATATATATATATATATATATATATATATATATATATATATATATATATATATATATATATATATATATATATATATATATATATATATATATATATATATATATATATATATATATATATATATATATATATATATATATATATATATATATATATATATATATATATATATATATATTAGAGGTGGACCGGATATCCGCATCCGCATCCGCATCATTTTTCCAATATCCGCATCCGCGGATATCCGCAACCGCATCCGCATTTGCGGATAGCAAAAAAATAAAAGAGTGAAAAATGTAGATTGCTTTGCACACCAAACTCAGATAGTAGTTAAAAATTCCATTATGAGTCAAAAATGTGTATCCGATTTAATAACAAATGTTGGTTAATTGCTACACATTTCAATCACTCCGTTGTAGCCCAAAATGAGCTGAAGAAAATACAAACAAGATTAAATGTTCGTCCACTTTCTGTCATGCAAGATATTCAAACACGCTGGAATAGTAGTTTGCATATGCTTGAGAGGATGAGCGAAATTAATGAGGCCATTTGCCTTTATGCTTCAAGCAGCACAAAAATAAAGCCTCTAACAGCTGACGAAAATGACATTTTAAATAATTGTATTAATATCCTTAAGCCTTTTGAAGAATTAACAAAGACTATAAGTTCAGCTGAATCATGTTTGTCAGATGTGATACCACTTGTTTCAACATTGAAAGTTGTGTTAACAAATGTTATTAAGTCTAAGGGAGTTTCAAGGATGACTGAAACATTAATGAAGGAGATGAACGACAGATTTGAAAACCTGGAAAATGATGATGCTTATACAATTGCAACCTTTTTAGATCCTAGGTACAAAACAAAATTTTTTAAACCACTTGTTTCTCAGAATGTTAAAATCAAATTAGGATGCTTATGCGATGAGATGATAGAAACAGCTAAAATAACGCCTTTCAAGAAAAAGCAAAAGCTCTCAGATACAAAAGAAACAAAATCTGTTAGCTTAAGCATTGCTAAATCAATGAAATATCTTCTAGCTTCCAGCAGCGATGAAGAATCACAGTCAGAAGTCTCAAAGGATACAATATAGATTATTCAAAATTATCTAAAACTCCCAAATTTGGAGGCAGATAAAGACCAACTGGTTTGGTGGAGAGATAATTGCAAAAGTTTCCCTTTTTTTGCTGAGCTGGCAAGGACTTATTTAGCATGTCCTTCAACTAGTGTTGCTAGTGAGCGTCTTTTCAGTGGAGCAGGCCTCATTTACGACGAAAAGCGAACCAAACTTTCACCTGAAAGAGCCCCAAAAGCTTTTATTTCTAAAAAATAACTTACCAATTATTAACTTCAAATGGAATATGTGAAACTGTGAAGTGTGAAGGTAATATTGAATTACTGGCTATATATATAATATATATATATATATATATATATATATATATATATATATATATATATATATATATATATATATATATATATATATATATATATATATATAAATTATATATATATATATATATATATATATATATATATATATATATATATATATATATATATATATATATATATATATATATATATATATATATATATATATATATATATATATATATATATATATATATATATATATATATATATATATATATACCTTTTCCCAAATGGGTGGAGGTTGGGGAAAGAGGTTGGTGGGGTGTTCAAGAGTTGGGTCCCCGTCCCACACCCTGGTAACAAAGATTCTGGATATTATATTTAAAATTCCAAGAATCTATGGCAAAAACTCTTAAAAAATTAAACTATCCGCATCCGCATCCGCATCCGCATCTGCGGATATCCGCAATTGAATATCCGTAACCGCATCCGCATCCGCGGATAGTAAAAAATTACTATCCGGTCCACCTCTAATATATATATATATATATATATATATATATATATATATATATATATATATATATATATATATATATATATATATATATATATATATATATATATATATATATATATATATATATATATATATATATATCCCTTCAACTGCTCCAACTCATTTATGCTTAATATTGTAATTTCTTCTAAAAATATTATTTCTGCTCTCTCTGAACTTTACACTAAGAAGGTGTATGGTACTGATGGCATTCCTCTTGCGGTTTTCAAAACTTGTGCTTCTGAGTTTGCAGCCTGCCTTGGAAAACTATTTCGCCTTTGTCTTTCTACTTCAATCTTCCTTACTTGCTAAAAACTGACTCTTGGTACTCCGCTCTTCGGAGTTTCGGTGAATCTTTTGCTGTGGAGCTGGACATATCGAAAGCCTTCAAAAAAGTCTCGATCATAGATTTGAAATCTAAATCTCCCTCTTTTATTTCTATACTATCCTTCTCTCTGATTTCCTTTCTGGTCGTTCTATAACAGCCCTTGTAGACGGCCACCGTTCTTCCTTTAAAACTAAATAGTGGTGTTCCTCAGGGATCTGTCCTATCCCCAACTCTTTTTCTTCTTTTCATTAATGACCTTCTCTCTATCACTTCATCGCCTATCCACTCCTATGCTGATGACTCCACCTTTTATTATTTCTTTCACTTTAAAAACGTGGTAGTTTACAATGCCTCAAAAACTCAGTTTCTCCATCTCTCCACTCGACACAATTTTCCACACAATTATGAAATCTTCTTCGAAAACATAAAACTCAAACCTTCATCTCTCCATAATATTCTTAGTGTTTTTATCTCGTGATCTTTCTTGGAAGTATTACATTACTTCTCTTTCTAAACAAGGTTTAAAGAAGTTGGGTGTTCTGAGGCGCCTTCGTGAATTTTTTAACGCCACCCCAGTTGCTTGCTCTTTATAGGGGTTTTGTTCACCCCTGTATGGAGTTCGACTCTCATATCTGGGGTGGTTTCACACATACAGCTCTACTTGAGAAGGTTAGGTCTAGGGCTTCAGCCTCTTTCTGCCCGTCGAATTGTTGCGTAAGTCTCTCCATACTATCTCTATTACAACGGATACTGCTTTATCTGAACTTTCAAGTTGAATACCCCCTCCATTGAGAAAGGTAAATGGCACACGACTTTTTATATTGTCTCATACTTTCGCGGTCCAACTCTCCGACCCCAGGCTTAACAGCTATTCTCAGTCTTACATGTACTCTAACGGAAGTATGGAACACACTCCCTTTGACTTGTACACTTTTAAACGCCGTGTATCGGAACATGTCGGCCATTTAAAAACCAGATTTCCGGCATTTCCCGAATTCTGGTGGAAATCAGTAGGCCTCTAGCCTTTGCCCACCAGAGGAGATATAAAATAATTTATATATATATATATATATATATATATTATATATATATATATATATATATATATATATATATATATATATATATATATATATATATATATATATATATATATATGTGTGTGTGTGTGTGTGTGTTGTTCGAAAGTTTGTGCGCATAGATGTGGGTGGGTCTTCACCAACAAATTTTTGCCTTCACAGTTTTGAAATTAAATTTTATAGAAAGTTACTTGGCAGTAATAAATTTTTCGATTACCCTCCTTCTCTCCCACTCGCCCCCCCCAAAAAAAAAATATATATATATTTCTTCTGAAAGTTAAGTTTACTGAAAAGTTTTAATTAATTAAATAATGGTAATTAGGTTACAGTAGCTGCGATATCTGAACCTAATGACCTTTCCAAATTCTGGCAACCCTTTCAAGGTAATCTAAAAAGAGATGCCAAACTTTGGCTACTCTTTTTAACTAATCTGGTTAAAGTAACAAAAAGAGATTATTAGAATGAAATTAAAATTATAATTAGAAGTATTAAATAACAATAATAAGTATATATATATATATATATATATATATATATATATATATATATATATATATATATATATATATATATATATATATATATATATATATATATATATATATATATATATAGAATGATGGATAGATAAAAGATAGATAAGAGATAGATAGATAGATAGATATATAGATATATAATATATATAATATATATATATATATATATATATATATATATATATATATATATATATATATATATATATATATATATATATATATATATATAGAGAGAGAGAGAGAGAGAGAGAGAGAGAGAGAGAGAGAGAGAGAGAGAGAGAATGGCTTTCTCAAATATCATCTCAAAGATCACTTTCAGATTATTAACTTGTCGTGCATTATGAGCGAACGTGTTTAATTTCAAAGCACAAAGATTACCATTGTTTATTAATTTTAAAAAAAATATCCATTCTCTCTCTCTCTCACACACACACACACACACACACACACACACACACACACACACACACTTTGTATGAAAAACATTTTTATTAACCTTCGTTAGATTTTAATAAAATAATAATTTCTAATATACTGTACCTATATATATATATATATATATAATATATATATATATATATATATATATATATATATATATATATATATATAATATATATTCAAACCTCCTGCATCTATTTTCCCAATTCCCTATGACTTACACACCTTCAAAAACCCGTGTCTCGTGACATGTCGGCCTTTAATCTGACCAGGATCCTGATTTGCTCCTTTCTTTTGTGGAAATTTTGGAAGACCTCTGGCCTTTGCCCACCAGAAGTAAAATATATATATATATATATATATATATATATATATATATATATATATATATATATATATATATATATATATATATATATATATATATATATATATATATAGACGTGTATGTATGTATGTGTGTTCGTGTAGGAGAGTACACGTAAAACGAAATTGGGGCTGCAAATATCAGTGGGTAAAAATATTAAAACGGAAGCTAAAAAAAAAATTTTTTTTTTTTTCAATTTTACTTCGTCAAAAAATATGTCGATATTGATCAAAGTCTGTCGTAACTTATCAACAGACTTCAAAACGATTTCCGACAAATGTTTCATATTATTGAATTATATATATATATATATATATATATATATATAATATATATATATATATAATATATATATATATATATATATATATATTATATATATATATATATATATATATATATATATATATTATATATATATATATATATATATATATATATATATATATATAATATATATATATATATATATATATATATATATATATATATATATATATATATATATATATATATATATATATATATATATATTATTATATATATATTTATATTTGGAATTTCATATATTTATTTTAATTTTTAATTTGCTAGCAATATGTTTGTATATTTTGTTTTTTACTTTATTTCATTTATATAATAAGTACGACTAATTTTCCATTTTTACTATTATTATTATTATTATTATTATTATTATTAATTTTTATCATAACAAATATTCATTATTATTATTATTATTATTATTATTATTATATATTATTATTATATTTATTATTATTATTATTATTATTATTATTATTATTATTATTATTATTTTAATATATATTATTATTATTATTATTATTATTATTATTATTATTTTATTATTATTACTATCATCATTATTATTATCATCAGGAATAACAGATATATTAGTGATAAAAGTAATACTAATTTAGTAGTAAAATGCAAAATAAACAATCTATTTAAAAATCTATAAATAAAAAAATTTAAAAAAAAAAACATAAACTAAAATAATATTTAATATTTACAATAGTAAGTACAAGAATAACAAAGCTAATATAACTATAATAAATAATTACCATAATGAGAACAAAAAAAAAAAAAAAACAAAAAAAAAAAAAAAACAAGAAACTTAAAACGGAAGTGCTGAAAAAATAAAGAAAGACATTGGTAAATATTTATCATTATTTCTTTGTTTGGGAAATTGACTATTTAAGCTTTGGATTTTGTCCAAAGCTCTTCAGTGTCTCTCATCATTTCGAAGGGAGGTTACGTTTCGTCTCAAATCAAAGGTGTCATTACCAATTAAATGTTGTTTACAATATATATATATATATTATATATATATATATATATATATATATATATATATA
>SEYY01000261.1:130000-132500 GCA_009176605.1 Armadillidium nasatum
ATTATTATTATTATTATTATTATTACTTGTATTCATTGTATTAGTAGTTGTAGTAGTAGTAATAGTGGTGGTGATAGTGGCAGTCTATCTTGTCTGTCATTGAATCTCTGTTTGGAAATCTCTTTTTGATATCAAACTGATCTCAATGAAATTTCATTTTGCATTTTATAGTCGTTATATATATATATATATATATATATATATATATATATATATATATATATATATATATATATATATATATATATATATATATATATATATATATATATATATATATATATATATATATATATATACGCACTATTACAAACACTCTCATACAGTATACAGGTAGATTAAAAATTAAGATGTAAGGTGTAGGATGGTGATCAGTTTCCAATATACCCTGAAAGTTGAATTTGATTTTTTGAAGTATATTGATAAATATATTTAATATGTCCTTTTTTAGTTAAAAAGAGGGTTGCCTAGACTTCTAGTGTCATCAGATATTGGTGTAAAAAAAAAATAAAAAAAAAATTTTTTTTGACCTTTTTGTAATTATCTTAAGTTCTGTGGACAAGGTTTGTACTTTCAATATAACTGTTCAAAAATGGTAATAAATATGTTTTTAGGGCAGAGCAGAAATGTTTCTTTCATCATGAAACTCTATGACGAAGATTTTCCATCATAAAACTCGATAGCGAAAATTTTTTCATCATGAAACTCGATTGCGACAGTTGTTTTATCATGAAACCCGATGGCGAATCATTTTCCATCATAAAACTCGATGGAGAAGATTTTCTTAAAAAAACTCGATGGCGAAGATTTTCATCATAAAACTCGAGGGCGAAGATTTTTTCATCATGAAGCTCGATGGTAAAAATTATGACTTCAAATGTCTTCGATGCTTGAAATGATTGATTTAGTACATGTCGTGATTTTGACTAGTTAACGATGATTAACATTAACATAGAAGAAGCATTAGACATTTCCAAGGAACGGATTCCTCATATTTTTCAATAACGAACTTGACGTGTTCAGATTAAAAGTTTAACCCAAAGAAGAGTGCCGAGATTCTAACAAAGAAGTTAAACGTCAACAAATCAAAATTCAATTTTAGGTTCAAAATAATATTCCATGTAGTTTGGTGACAGTTGATGAAAAAAGCTTTCCCCTTCCCCCCTCCCTAAAAATTATGAATTTTTATTTTGGTGGATCAAATATTTTTATCAATAGACTATTTTTTTTTTTTTTTAGTTTTAAAAAAAAATAGTTTCCCCCCTAAAAGTGATGAATTTTTGTTTTGGTAGATCAAATTTTATGTTATTAATAGACTATAGCTATCTTAAGTAAGACTCCATATTAATTGTAAAGTATTATGAAGTAATTTAATATTAGAGATATTAATATCAACTGTCGCAGAAAAATGACTTAACCTGTCTAAGGAAAAAGATACTTTTCCATCATCATTATACGAATGCTTATTTACGTGGAAGAAATTAACATTAACTGTATAATAATAATAATAATAATAATAATAATAATAATAATAATAATAATAATAATAATAATAATAATAATAACCTTCACACCATAGAAACATTAAATAAATGTTCCTTATATGTAGGTTAAATATGATACAGTCTTTGATTTTTCTATAGTTTGTGTGTCATATTTTTTTATCATACAGGTAATATATAAAAAGTTGCCAGTCGTACTCTCCTTATTTTCTGTATTTCACACCATTAAATTTATATTTTTTTTTTTAAAAATTCAATTTCTTTGAAGAACCAAAGTCAGGGCCAGTGCCCAAGAGCCAAAGTCAGGACCATTGCCCAAGAACCAAAGTCAGGACCATTGCCCAAGAACCAAAGTCAGGACCATTGCCCAAGAACCAAAGTCAGGACCATTGCCCAAGAACCAAAGTCAGGGCCATTGCACAAGAGCCAAAATCAGGACCAGTTTCGAAGAACCATAATCAGGATCAGTGCCAAGCTTGCTTCAACTGTGTAAATGGTTGTTTTTAATTTTCAAGTAAAGACACTTGTATGAAGGTGTAAATATACAAGAATTCTATTGGCTGTCAGTAAATTGAATTGAATTGAAATTTTACTGAGAAACGAAATGAAATTTTAAAATGTAATAAAAAAAAAATTTTTTTTTTCCTTCCGGCAGCGGATGGAAAAGATCCGAAACAAATTTATTCGCTTGTTGAAGTGGCCATGAAACATCTGAACTTTCTTTTCCTTTTCTGTCTATTTTGAAACTTTAGGAAATATTAACAAAAAAAAAAAAAAAAAAAAGTCTTTACGTCAAGGACTTTGGACTTTTTCAGTAAGATATATATAAATTAGAAAAAAAAACAAATAATTTTTTTTATTTTTCAGGCTTTCTTTATAAAATTTTAAAAAACACTTTCTATAATAGAAAATAACCTCCATAGTTAAAATAATCGTATATATAATAGTATTCACATAGAGAGATATTGTTGAGTATTAATCAGTTTTCCCGATACCGA
>SEYY01000261.1:157500-163538 GCA_009176605.1 Armadillidium nasatum
ACATTATGGAGAAAGGAAAACATGTTTTTTAACGTTAGACGAACGAGGTTGCGATCTACATAATATTATTCCCGGGAGATGAGACAGAAACTTAATACCAAATTAGTATTTTAATAACCCGTTGCATATATATATATATATATATATATATATATATATATATATATATATATATATATATATATATATATATATATATATATATATATATATATATATATATATATATATATATATATATATATATATATATATATATACTGAAAATAGTATTTGCATTTTATTTTTCTAATTTGTTTAGGACATAAATTACATAACGTTTGAGGAGTGTGCTTGCGTGTGTGTGTGTGGGGGGGGGGGGGGGAGTTGAGGGGAATCTTTGATAGTGTTATGAAGTGTTACTGAAGAGTAGTTGGTTTTTATTCCTGACTTTAAGTAACTCTTCAAAATAATTATTATTATTATTATTTTTTTTTTTAAATCGCAAATTAAAAACAATTTTAAAACTTCTCATTTTTTTGTGAAAAAAAACTCCCGCACGCACACACACACAAGAGCGCACACACATAATATTAATTTTGAGAGTGCAAATTTTCAATGTTCTGCTAAAACATCACGATTCATTTTGTCAAGTGACCTAAATTCCGAGGAGATGGAGAGAAGAGAGAAACAAACTTCGGCATTTTTCTACCTTCGATATCACACCCGACCTAATGATAATGAGAGGCTGTAACTCTTATAACTAAAATAGGAAAAATTGAATCTAATTCAATTTATAATTAAAATAGGAAAAATTGAATTTAATTCAATTTATAATTAAAATAGGAAAAATTGAATTTGATTCAATTTATAATTAAAATAGGAAAAATTGAATTTAATTCAATTTATAATTAAAATAGGAAAAATTGAATTTGATTCAATTTATAATTAAAATAGGAAAAATTGAATTTGATTCAATTTATAATTAAAATAGGAAAAATTGAATTTGATTCAATTTATAATTAAAATAGGAAAAATTGAATTTGATTCAATTTATAATTAAAATAGGAAAAATTGAATTTGATTCAATTTATAATTAAAATAGGAAAAATTGAATTTGATTCAATTTATAATTAAAATAGGAAAAATTGAATTTGAATTCAATTTATAATTAAAATAGGAAAAATTGAATTTGATTCAATTTATAATTAAAATATGAAAAATTGAATTTAATTCAATTTATAATTAAAATAGGAAAAATTGAATTTGATTCAATTTATAATTAAAATAGGAAAAATTGAATTTGATAAAGAATAGCGACCCCATCTTTTGAACAGTAATACTCCCAGATTTGATATTTTGAGGAATAGGGATCAGAGTACCGATGTTTTGATAAAATAATTTTTTTAAAAATTAAAAAAATTAAATTTTGGAAAGAAAATTTTGTTTGATGAAAGACTTGTAACATAATAATAATAATAATAATAATAATAATAATAATAATAATAATAATAATAATAATAATAATAATAATAATAATAATAATAATAATAATAAATGATAATAGTAAAAAATAAAAGCTTTATTACCAACAAACTAGAAAAGCCATTTTTAGTTTTAAAAATTTGTGGTATATAAACCTTTGAAGTTTTATTGTTCGAATTGAAAGAGATTTATTTTCATCTGTCGTAAAGCTTAAAATATATATATATATATATATATATATATATATATATATATATATATATATATATATATATATATATATATATATATATATATATATATATATATATATATATATATATATATATATATATATATATATATATATATATATATATATACAATAGCAATTAGCACAATGAAATTCAAGGTCCGTTTTATTACTTAGGATATTCGTTCCTTTTATTTTATTTTATTTTATTTTTTTATTTATATATATATATTTTTCCCCTTTGTTAAAAAATTGGCTTCAATTTCAAACCTAGAGAAAGTGTGTGTGTGTGTGTGTGTGTGTGTGTGTGTGTGTGTGTGTGTGTGTGTGTGTGATGAAGACTGCAAAGCTTATAGAAGATGAAGTCATTATTATTATTATTATTATTATTATTATTATTATTATTATTATTATTTTATTATTAATTATTATTTATTATTATTATTATTATTATTATTATTTTATAATTCAACGATATCTTTTTCTAAATAATAATAATAATAATAAATATAATAATGATAATAAAATAATAATAATAAAATCAATTAAAATTATTAATATAAAGAGTAATGTTTAATTTTTTAAAAAAAAAAAAAAATAAAATAATTTTTTAAAATTCTTATTAGAAAAATATAATATATATATATATATATATATATATATATATATATATTATATATATATATATATATATATATATATATATATATATATATATATATATATATATATATATATATATATATATATATATATATATATATATCCGGAATCGTGCGAAAATCTATACTCCCCAACACCAAAAATTCTTTTCTGGCATTTTGCTTCTTCCTCTTTCTCTCTTCTAGTATCTTCTGAAGGTTCAACTGCCGTTTTGTCTTCCTCTAAAGCTGAATTCTTCGCCCAAACCTTTGCCTCTAATTCAACTTTAGACGATTCCTCAACATCCTCCAACTCATTTATGCCTAAAATTGCAATTTCTTTTAAAGATGTCATTTCTGCCCTCTCTGAGTTTAACACGATGGTATCCCTCCTGCGGTTCTCAAAACTTTTGCTTCTGAGCTTGCACCCTGCCTTGGTAAACTATTTCCTATCTGTCTTTCTACTTCAACCTACCCTTCTTGCTGAAAACGTTCGCTCATTTTGCCTCTGCTGTAGAATTTAGAGCTCTCTCAGTCCTCCAACTTCCGTCCCATTTCTTTAACCTATGTCTTTCTAAAGTTTCCGAATCTCTCCTTAACAGAAAGATTTGGAAACATCTCAATTCTTCTAATCTTATCTCTGATCGCCAGTATGGCTTTCGTAAGTAACGCTGTACTGATCATCTACTTTCCCTTCTCTCTAACACTTGGTCCTAAGCTGTTCGGCATTTTGGTCTGTCGCTGTGGATAATATCGAAAGGTTTCGGTAGAGTCTGGCACAAAGCTTTGGTTTTTAAACGTTTCTCTTTCGGAATCATTCCTTGTCTCTGATTTTCTTTCCGATCGTTCTATAGCAGCTGTTGTAGACGGCTACGGTCCATCATTTAAATCTGTTAATAGTGGTGTACCCCAATATTTTTTCTACTTTTCATTAATGACTTCTCTATTACTACTTCACCTATCCACTCCTATGATGTTGATCCCACCCTTCATTACTCCTTTCAACAGTCATTATTTAACGCTAGAACGGTGTCCTTGGAGTAACAAACCTCTGATCTTTCTTGTATTTCAAATTGGGGAAGAGATAATGATGGTTTTCAATACTTCAAAAACTTAGTTGCTCCATCTCTCTACTCGACATACCTTCCACACAACTATGACATCTTCGAAAACACTCATTCAAGCATTCATTTGTCCTTTATATTATCGGTGTTTCTTTTTCTCGTGATCTATCTTGGAAAGATCACATTACTTCTCTTTCTAAACAAGCTTCTAAGAGGTTAGGTGTTTTGAGGTGCCTTCAGAATTTCTTCACCCCACTCCAGTTGCTTGTTCTTTATGGGGTGCTGTTCCTTCCTGTATGGAGTACGCCCCACACATCTGGGGTGGTTCTATTCCTTGACAAGGTGGAATTTAGAGCTTTTCGTCTTATCAACTCTCCCACCCTCACTAATTTTCTCTAGTCTCTCTCTGCCCTTCGAACTGTTGCATCACTCTCTATACTGTCGCTATTACAATGGGCACTGCTCTTCTGAACAATTCAAGAGAGTTCGTGCGATTCGTCTTTCTACAAAGTCTCAGTCTCATCCTTTCTCTGTCGAATTCTGGAACTCCCAAAACTTTACCACTATGCTCAATTTACATATACTCTATTGGTAAAGTTTGTAACACACTCCCTTTATCTGTTTTCCCAACTTCCTTTGGATTGCACACTTTTAAACACCGTGTATCTGGACAAACTCTGGTGGAAATTGGTATATCTCTGCTTTTGTCCACCAGAGGATATATATATATATATATATATATATATATATATATATATATATATATATATATATATATATATATATATATATATATATATATATATATATATATATATATATATATATATTATTATATATTATTATTATTATTATTATATTATTATTATTATTATATTATTAATTTATAAATTTTTATTTTAATTTTAAATTTTTTTTTTTTTTTTTTTTTTTTTTTTTTTTTTTTTTTTTTTTTTTTGTTTTATTTATTTAGGAGTATATATTATTTCTTTTTTATTTATATATATATATATATATATATATATATATATATATATATATATATATATATATATATATATATATATATATATATATATATATATATATATATATATATATATATATATATATTTGTAAATTTGTAGTTGTAAATTCTTTTATTTATTTATAATTTTATTTATTTATATTTTTAATTTACTTTTCATTTAGTTAGTATTTAATAGTACACCTTTAATGATTGATTAAAAATGGGGGTCCGCCCCCTCCCCCTTCAGTATTTATGAATGCTTTTTAAACGTCACTTTTGTTTATTGTAATCTTCACTCTTCATTTTTAAGTGCAAGAAGATTTTTTTCCTTTTTATTTTTATGAACTCAACCAAAAAAAAAAAAAAAAAAAAAAAAAAAAAAAAAAAAAAAAAAAAAAAATATTCGCCCGTTTCTTTCGATGAAAGACGAAGAAGAAGGAGGCGACGGCTTCTGCTTCAGGAGGAAGAGTATTTGATGCCTCCGTCGTATCTGTTTGAATTTTAACACTGGGGTGGTCCATCCGTGAGAAACAATGATAAAATTTTAAGGGAATTTTTTTATTTTTATTTTCGACACACACACATTGATTCTCTCTCTCTCTCTTCTCTCTCTCTCTCTCTCTCTCTCTCTCTCTCTATATATATATATATATATATATATATATATATATATATATATATATATATATATATATATATATATATATATATATATATATATATATATATATATATATATATTTGAAATTTAAACCTAACTTTAGTGAAATAAAATTTCTCCGTGCTTTTCAATTTATAGCCGAGATTTGACAAACATAATTTGATATCATATTATATATTTGAGCGTTTTGAATATGTTCGGTCACGATCACAGTCTAAAACGAATGAGAGAGACTGAGAGAGAGAGAGAGAGAGAGAGAGAGAGAGAGAGAGAGAGAAGTAGAAGAAATATCAACAGAGACAGAGAACTATAGAATCCAGACGAAGAAAAGAAAGACAGAGAGGGAAAAAAAATAGAAAGATAATGAAAGAGATGCAGAAAGAGAGAGAGAGAGAGAGAAAGTAAAAGAAAGATCAACAGAGACAGAGAACTATAGAATCAAAGAGAGACGGAGAAAGAAAGACAGAGAGGGAGAGAGAGAAAAAAACAGAAAAATAATGAAAGAGATAGAGAAAGAAAATGAAAGAGATGCAGAAAGAGAGAGAGAGAGAGAGAGAGAGAGTGCCAGTTACTTACAAGTTGGTGTGTCTTTAAATATTTCATATTTATTTATTTATTTATTTATTTACTAACTAGCTTATTTATTTACTTTTTAATTTATTTTCATTCCATTTGCTTCTTATTTTTCTTATTTGATCTAGTAAATATTTAACTATTATTGTTATATATATATATATATATATATATATATATATATATATATATATATATATATATATATATATATATATATATATATATATATATATATATATAATTAGCTAATTTAGGAACCATAAATGGCCTATAATTTGTATACAGCAATTTCCACTACTAAACAAGACCCCATGTTAAAGTAAACAATAACACACTTCTCTTCATAATTGAGGATTTTTTGGCTTGAAATAATGTTAAGCGAAAGTCACAG
>SEYY01000261.1:163638-181138 GCA_009176605.1 Armadillidium nasatum
GTGTGTGCGTGTTTGAGAGCGCGCTCCTTAATGTGTGTGTGCCTGTCTTATAAAGTTTTGATTGCTAAGCGACGTTATATTATTTATGACACATTATCGCAAATAGTTAAAATGCTTCGGGGAAATTTTATCGTCTCTCTCTCTCTCTCTTGTTATATCACACTTCTGACCTTGAACCTTTCAGGTCTTATTCTTCCCTAGTCTTTTATCCTTTTATTCTTCTGTTTTTTTTTATATTTTTATATAGTGGCAGACGAGTATGTTAATTATAATGCTTTGTTAGTAGGTTCGTTTGTAGTCAATTGAGGTAGCTTGCCAATTTTTTTTTTTTTTTCAACTATTTTGATGTGTTAAACTTTCTCATCTTTTATTTATATTTATTTATTTATTTATTTATTTATTTATTTATTTTAAAGTACTTAGTTCTGTTTTTTTTTCCTATCTCAATTTCTTACGCAAAGAGTACTGACTTCATTTCTCTTTTTTTTTCACATTCTAGACTGAAAGGTTTTTAATTATGGAACGATTTTAAATTTTTATAAGTTTTCAGAATGACTTCAATCCATTTCTGAATTTTTAAATTGGGGTAAATTTTTCATTTATTATTTATTATTTTTTTTAATAAAGAAAAATCATGTTATTTTCATAACATAGTGTATTTAGTTTTACAATGAGGGTGAAGTAACTGACCTCTGTTCTTTTTCATACCACTAAATCGGAGCAAAAACTTCATTGTTTCAATCCCTCAAAAACTCAATTCCTGCGATTGTGGATATATATATATATATATATATATATATATATATATATATATATATATATATATATATATATATATATATATATATATATATATATATATATATATATATATATATATATATATATATATATATATATATATATATATGGTATATAAGGCCAGAGGTCTACTAAAATTTCCACCAGAGTTTGGAGAAAATCAGAAATCTGGTTAAATTAAAAAGTTACAAAAAAAAGGATTAGACTGTGTAGAAAGACGTGTCGCACGAGCCCTTCTCAATGGAAGAGGTATGCGACGGGAGAGTTCAGAAGAGCAGTGTCCATTGTAATAGCGATAGTATAGAGTGACGAACATTTCGACGGGCAGAAAGAAACTGGAGAGAATAGTGAGAGCAGAAGAGTTGATAAGACGAAAAGCTCTAGACTTCTCCTTTTCAAGGAGAATAGTGGAATCACCCCAGATGTGGGATGCACACTTCATACAGGGGCGAAGAACCCTCTATAAAGGGCAAGCAACTGGGGTGGAGTGAAGAAATTCTGAAGGCTCCTCAGAACACCTGGTCTCTTAGAAGCTTGTTTAGAAAGAGAAGTAATTTTTTCCAAGAAAGTCACGAGAAAAAAAACACGAGAATATTAAGATAGATGAGTTGGTTGTTTTCGAAGAATATATCATAGTTATGTGGAGATTGTGTCGAGTAGAGAGATGGAGGAATTGAATTTTGGAGACATTGAAATGACCATGATTTCTTTGCCCCAATTTGAAATAGAGTAGATCAGAGGTCAGTTGACAACCTTCCTTGCGTTAAATTAACTGTTGGGACATAATGAAAGGGTAGAGTCATCGGCATAGGAGTGGATAGGAGATGAAGTAACAGAGAAGGTCATTAATGAAAAAAGAAGAGAAGGACAGTACTTGAGGATTTAAAAAAAACAACTGACCGTCTACAACAGGGCTTTTGTGCCAGACCCTGTCGAAAGCTTTCGATATGTCCAGCACGACAACGAAAGATTCACCGAAATGCCGAAGGGAGGAGGACCAAGAGTCAGAGAAAAGGGAAAGATAAAAACCAGTAGAGCGTTTTTTGCAAAAGCCATACTGGCAATGTTTGAGTTGTATGTTTTCGAAGAATATATCATAGTTATGTGGAGAGATCGAGAGTCAAGGGATAAAGTGATAAAAGTCAACCAGTAGAGCAGTTTTTTGCAAAGCTTTCGTTTTAAGCCATTCACCGAAATGCCTGGACCAAGAGTCAGAGAGAAGAAACCAGTAGATTTTGCAAAAGCCAACTTGGAATAAGATTTGAGAATTGAGATGTTTCCAAATCTTCCTGTTAAGGATATTTTTTTTTTTTTTTTCGAAAACCTCACAAAGAACGAGGTTAAAGAAATTGGACGGTAGTTAGAGGGTTGAGATGGGTCCCCCTTCTTCGGCACAGGCTAAATGAGCTCACGTTTCCAGCAGAAGAGAAGGTTGAAGTTGAAAGACAGACAAAATAGTTTACCAAGGCAGGGTGCAAGCTCAGAAAACACAAGTTTTGAGAACACAGAAGGATACCATCAGACCATGCGCCTTCTTAGTGTAAGCTCAGAGAGGGAGCAGAAATAACGTCTTTAGACGAAACTACAATTCTAGGAGGGTTGAAGGAGTAGGAACAGCTCCGAAATCATCTAAAGTTGAATTAGAATTAAAAGTTATATATATATATATATATAATATATATATATATAATATATATATATATATATATATATATATATATATATATATATATATATATATATATATATATATATATATATATATATATTAGAGTGATCCGAGATCTTTTCGAGTACTCAAGGGAAATGAATAAACAAAAGAAATGCATGATTTTCATTGACGAAATTGATTCAATTTGTCGGCAGAGAACCAACACGGAAGATGAACACTCTTAGGAGGATATATTTATATATATATATATATATATATATATATATATATATATATATATATATATATATATATATATATATATATATATATATATATATATATATATATATATAATATATATATATATATATTAGAGAGATAGCATAATTATGTCTCAGATATGCTTGTTTAATTGAATGAAATATTTATAACTTTGTTTTATTGGAATTTGAGTAAGCATTTATTATATTTCTTCTCTAATATATAATATATTATATCAAATATTTTATATAATAATATATATATATATATATATATATATATATATATATATATATATATATATATATATATATATATATATATATATATATTTCTTTTCCGAAGAGTTAAAATCTTTTCTGCAGTTGCTCCGTCAGATGGATGGAATTATGTCACGCGACTCTGAAAGTGAACCGTTAATCTTAGCGTCCACCAATTGTCCGTGGGATATTGATCCTGCTTTTCTTCGCCGTTTTCAAAAACTTTTGCTTCTGAGCTTGCACCCTGCCTTGGTAAACTATTTCCTATCTGTCTTTCTACTTCAACCTACCCTTCTTGCTGAAAACGTTCGCTCATTTTGCCTCTGCTGTAGAATTTAGAGCTCTCTCAGTCCTCCAACTTCCGTCCCATTTCTTTAACCTATTCTTTCTAAAGTTTCCGAATCTATCCTTAACAGAAAGATTTGGAAACATCTCAATTCTTCTAATCTTATCTCTGATCGCCAGTATGGCTTTCGTAAGTAACGCTGTACTGATCATCTACTTTCCCTTCTCTCTAACACTTGGTCCTAAGCTGTTCGGCATTTTGGTCTGTCGCTGTGGATAATATCGAAAGGTTTCGGTAGAGTCTGGCACAAAGCTTTGGTTTTTAAACGTTTCTCTTTCGGAATCATTCCTTGTCTCTGATTTTCTTTCCGATCGTTCTATAGCAGCTGTTGTAGACGGCTACGGTCCATCATTTAAATCTGTTAATAGTGGTGTACCCCAATATTTTGTCTACTTTTCATTAATGACTTCTCTATTACTACTTCACCTATCCACTCCTATGATGTTGATCCCACCCTTCATTACTCCTTTCAACAGTCATTATTTAACGCTAGAACGGTGTCCTTGGAGTAACAAACCTCTGATCTTTCTTGTATTTCAAATTGGGGAAGAGATAATGATGGTTTTCAATACTTCAAAAACTTAGTTGCTCCATCTCTCTACTCGACATACCTTCCACACAACTATGACATCTTCGAAAACACTCATTCAAGCATTCATTTGTCCTTTATATTATCGGTGTTTCTTTTTCTCGTGATCTATCTTGGAAAGATCACATTACTTCTCTTTCTAAACAAGCTTCTAAGAGGTTAGGTGTTTTGAGGTGCCTTCAGAATTTCTTCACCCCACTCCAGTTGCTTGTTCTTTATGGGGTGCTGTTCCTTCCTGTATGGAGTACGCCCCACACATCTGGGGTGGTTCTACTCATATAGATCCTTGAAGGTGGAATTTAGAGCTTTTCGTCTTATCAACTCTCCCACCCTCACTAATTTTCTCTAGTCTCTCTCTGCCCTTCGAACTGTTGCATCACTCTCTATACTGTCGCTATTACAATGGGCACTGCTCTTCTGAACAATTCAAGAGAGTTCGTGCGATTCGTCTTTCTACAAAGTCTCATCCTTTCTCTGTCGAATTCTGGAACTCCCAAAACTTTACCACTATGCTCAATTTACATATACTCTATTGGTAAAGTTTGTAACACACTCCCTTTATCTGTTTTCCCAACTTCCTTTGGATTGCACACTTTTAAACACCGTGTATCTGGACAAACTCTGGTGGAAATTGGTATATCTCTGCTTTTGTCCACCAGTATATATATATATATATATATATATATATATATATATATATATATATATATATATATATATATATATATATATATATATATATATATATATATATATATATTATTATTATTATTATATTATTATTATTATTATTATTATTATTTATTTATTATTTCTTATTTTATTTGTTATAATTATTATTTTAATTTATATTTTTTATTTAGGAGTATATATTATTATGTATATATATATATATATATATATATATATATATATATATATATATATATATATATATATATATATATATATATATATATATATATATATATATATATATATATATTTGTAAATTTGTAGTTGTAAATTCTTTTATTTATTTATAATTTTATTTATTTATATTTTTAATTTACTTTTCATTTAGTTAGTATTTAATAGTACACCTTTAATGATTGATTAAAAATGGGGGTCCGCCCCCTCCCCCTTCAGTATTTATGAATGCTTTTTAAACGTCACTTTTGTTTATTGTAATCTTCACTCTTCATTTTTAAGTGCAAGAAGATTTTTTTCCTTTTTATTTTTATGAACTCAACCAAAAAAAAAAAAAAAAAAAAAAAAAAAAAAAAAAAAAAAAAAAAATATTTCGCCCGTTTCTTTCGATGAAAGACGAAGAAGAAGGAGGCGACGGCTTCTGCTTCAGGAGGAAGAGTATTTGATGCCTCCGTCGTATCTGTTTGAATTTTAACACTGGGGTGGTCCATCCGTGAGAAACAATGATAAAATTTTAAGGGAATTTTTTTATTTTTATTTTCGACACACACACATTGATCTCTCTCTCTCTCTTCTCTCTCTCTCTCTCTCTCTCTCTATATATATATATATATATATATATATATATATATATATATATATATATATATATATATATATATAATATATATATATTATATATATATATATATATATATATATTATATTTGAAATTTAAACCTAACTTTAGTGAAATAAAATTTCTCCGTGCTTTTCAATTTATAGCCGAGATTTGACAAACATAATTTGATATCATATTATATATTTGAGCGTTTTGAATATGTTCGGTCACGATCACAGTCTAAAACGAATGAGAGAGACTGAGAGAGAAGAGAGAGAGAGAGAGAGAGAGAGAGAGAGAGAGAGAGAGAGAGAGAGAGAGAAAGTAGAAGAAATATCAACAGAGACAGAGAACTATAGAATCCAGACGAAGAAAAGAAAGACAGAGAGGGAAAAAAAATAGAAAGATAATGAAAGAGATGCAGAAAGAGAGAGAGAGAGAGAGAAAGTAAAAGAAAGATCAACAGAGACAGAGAACTATAGAATCAAAGAGAGACGGAGAAAGAAAGACAGAGAGGGAGAGAGAGAAAAAAACAGAAAAATAATGAAAGAGATAGAGAAAGAAAATGAAAGAGATGCAGAAAGAGAGAGAGAGAGAGAGAGAGAGAGTGCCAGTTACTTACAAGTTGGTGTGTCTTTAAATATTTCATATTTATTTATTTATTTATTTATTTACTAACTAGCTTATTTATTTACTTTTTAATTTATTTTCATTCCATTTGCTTCTTATTTTTCTTATTTGATCTAGTAAATATATATATATATATGTATATATATATATATATATATATATATATATATATATATATATATATATATATATATATATATATATATATATATATATATATATATATATATAATTTAGCCTAATTTAGGAACCATAAATGGCCTATAATTTGTATACAGCAATTTCCACTACTAAACAAGACCCCATGTTAAAGTAAACAATAACACACTTCTCTTCATAATTGAGGATTTTTTGGCTTGAAATAATGTTAAGCGAAAGTCACAGTTTTACTTCGTGATGCAAAAAAAATAGACTCTATTCTTTCTTCTTATATTCCGCTTTGCTATGAACGACAGTGTATACTCGTTGATTCGTTAAGAAGCATGTGTAAATTCATTCTTTAATCGTTTATTTTTGTATATATATATATATATATATATATATATATATATATATATATATATATATATATATATATATATATATATATATATATATATATATATATATATATATATATTATATACATATATATATATATATATATATATATATATATATAATATATATATATATATATATATATATATATATATATATATATATATATATATATATATATATATATATATATATATATAATATATATATATATATATATATATATATATATATATATATGTTGGAGTTAAAATTTATGAGTGTAGGGGGTGGGGAGATGTTTCTGAAGGTTTATGTTATACGACATTTTTAAAATTTTATTTTATTAAATTATAAATAATAAACGGATGTAATAATTTTTATGAATATTCTGTTTAAAATTTTTGTTTTCTAAATGTGTTTTTTTTTACGGGTTTTTAATTGTTTTTTTTTTCTTCTTTATGTCATTGTTTTAAAAATAATATTTTTGTTGTAACGATAATAGAGTATAAAGTAAAGGTCAATTTTTTTAATGATGCCTGAAAATATGTGTTGAATGCCAAATATTCAATTATATATATATATATATATATATATATATATATATATATATATATATATATATATATATATATATATATATATATATATATATATATATATATATATATATATATATATATATATATATATATATATATATATATATATATATATATATATATATATATATATATATATATATATATATATATATATATATATATATATATAATATTTTAAATATTTTTTAGCGATCGAGTCTGATATATTTTAATATAATTTAAATAATTTATTCGTATAACCTCTTAATACCGAATTTTAAACGAAAATAATAACTAAATGCACTATTATGGGTAAGATAGAAAGATCCGCACCAGAGTGTCCTGATTGTACTCGTATTTATTACAATCCTTCTCGTGTCCTCGATTTTAACGACAGTGATACTTCATGCGAAAGCTGTAGAAGTTGCAGAAGTAGCGTAGATAGGTGTAGTAGACGGAGTAGGAGACCTTTAATAAGGAAGAAGAGAAAACCACCTGCTATTACTCTCTTATCTGTTACAAGACTAGGAAATGATTTCGGTGAGTTTCTTAGAAAGGAGTTTGAAAGGTGTAATTCCTTTCTATTCTACATATTAGTGGCATGCATAAATGTATCTTATAAATAGGTAACATAAGCAATATTTTATATATAAGAATTACAACGTTCATTTGTGTGTTTGACTTATAAGGGTGGATTAAAAAAATATATTATTATTATTATTATTATTATTATTATTATTTATTTTTGGGTGAATTTAATTTTTTATCTTTCCTTCTCTTTCTCTATTTATTTTTAGTAAATTAATTTTTTCTCTTGATCTCATTTAATCTACTTAAAGGCTTTTTATTATTATTATTATTATTATTATTATTATTATTATTATTATTATTATTATTATTATTATTATTATTTCATCTTCCTATTATGTCAGCATCATATTTTTAGCGTCGCCATTGACTTTGTTTTCTTATGTTCAATTTGCTGTTGATTCGTGCTTGTGTTGTTGTTGTTAGTAATGATGATGATGGTGATGATGATGATGATGATGATGATGATGATGATGATGATGATGATGATGATGATGATGATGATGATGATGATGATGATGATGATGATGATGATGATGATGATGTGATGGATGATGATGGTGATGATGATGATGACGATGATGATGGTGATGATGATGATGATGATGATGATGATGATGATGATGATGATAATGATGATGTATTTGTTTTTGTTCTTTTTCTTTCATTTTTTTCTTTCTTCCTTTCCTACTCCTTTCCGTCTCTTCCTCCTAATAATAAAATTTCTTTTTCCCTTTCCTTATCGAATTGCAACAAATTTTTGCGTTTCTTTTGAGCAGCTGCGATCAGTCTATCTTAAATGAAATATATAACAAAATAGCTTTATATTCAAAGCACGTACTCCAAAATTTACCCAAAAAAAAAAAAAAAAATTTTTTTTCCTTTTTAAAAAAGAAAACTTGATGAACGCCTATGACTAAAAGATCATGCAAAAAAATTATTTTTTTTTTCAGGGCAAACATTTGCTCAAGTTAGATTGCTGGTATGGAAAATCGAATATATATATATATATATATATATATATATATATATATATATATATATATATATATATATATATATATATATATATATATATATATATATATATATATATATATATATATATATATTCACTATCACCCTTCCCTCTCTTACGGAGTGGTGCTTTTCACAATTAACTCACAAACACATCCTACAGACCCTATCCCGCGCCTCCTATTACTACCACTCTCCATCCCACTCTGTCCTCCGCAACCCTCCTATCATCATCTATGCTCAGATCCCTCACCCCAGAGTCTCCTTCGCCCCATCCGTCCATCTCCACTTTGTTCTTTCCCTTTCCCTTCCCCACCCACGCCTCCGCCCCAGATTTCACAACTCAACACACCATCCTATCCTCATTCATTTTACACATATGACTAACCACCTTAATACACCTTCCTTACACCACATATAGTCCCTAATCCTTTTATCTCAAGCATATCTATCTTTCCATCGCCTGAGCATTCATCATCCATGTTTCACACCCATACATTTCCGAAGGCAGACATACTCTCGAACATTCTTACCTTTATTTCCTTCTATATTGACCTTTTCTTCCATTTCTCCCTCAATCAGCACATCACATTCATTCCCTCTTGCACAATTTATTTCTCTTTTCTTCCACCAGCATTTCCAAATATTTGAACACTTCTACCTCCTCAAATCAAATGTCTCTCCTAATACTTCAACACTCCCCCCATTTTTCTACTCTCCACCTCTTCCACATCACCACATCCTCTTTAAATATGGATGACATTACCTCACTAGTGTTCATATTGTGAATGTCGCTAGCCTACTAATGCCCATTCATGAGAATACCGCTAGTTCATTAATGTTGATGGTGTGAATGCCGCTAGCTTACTAATGTCCATTCATGAGAATACCGCTAGTTAACTAATGTCGATGTTGTGAATGCCGCTAACTTACTAATGCCCATTCATGAGAATGCTGCTAGTTCACTAATGCCTCTGAATGCGAACACCGAATACCGCTAGTTAACTAATGTCTATGTTGTGAATGCCGCTAACTTACTAATGCCCATTCATGAGAATACTGCTAGTTCAATAATGCCTCTGAATGCGAATACTTTTACCTTATTAATGCCATTGTTATATGTTGGCAACAACATTTATTCATTCTCCTTCTTCGACTATGTTGTTGTCTTCGTTTTCAGTAATGAAAATGGAATTTAGAGACTTGAAATATGAATCTCGCTCATCATGAGCCTCGCATGCTCTTAAAAAAAATATTTTAATAATGTCTAATATTAGAAAATCTCAAGGAAGCTTAACTACATACCTTTGTGCCAATGTACAACATTTTTTTTAATGTAATTATTTAAAGTAACTTTATTAAAATGATTACACTGTTTTAAATATTTAATGTTGACCCTCACTGTTTGGCATGTTCTTATTCTTATTAATAATAATAATAATATAATAATAATAATAATAATAATAATAATAATAATAATAATATGAAGAAGAAGAAGAAAAGAAGAACAAAAAGAAAATAATAATAATAAGAAAATAAAAAAATAAAAATGATAATAATAATGATAATGATAATGATAATAACAATAATGATAATGATAATAATAATAATAATAATAATATGATAACAGTAAATATAAAAATATCTATTATAATAATAATAATAAATTTATAGGGGCTAATGCACGATTATTTTTTATCATTGAAAAGTAAGAAATTTTTATAATTAAATAGATGCTTTTACTACAAAATAATTCGTCATAAAATGCGCATTTTTACCTCAGCAGAAATCTAATTTCGATAATGGGAATATGTGTGAGTAATATCAAGAATATATATATATATATATATATATATATATATATATATATATATATATATATATATATATATATATATATATATATATATATATATATATATATATATATATATATATATATATATATATATATATATATATATTATATATTATATTATTATTATTTATTATTATTATTATTATTATTATTATTATTATTATTATTATTATTATTATTATTATTATTATTATTTTTATTATTACATTATATTATATTTCATATTATACTTATTTTATTCTTTATTCAAGCATTTTTGCAGTGTGATAAAAAGGCTCCAAAAATTCAACCCTTTTAGTTTCTGTTCAGACTTTTTTTTTTAATTAATTAAATTTGTCTGAAACTTTTTTTTTTTTTTTTTTTTTTTTTTTTATATTTTTTTATTAAGTACATTAAATAATTAAATACAATAAACTTATTATTTATTATTATTATTATTATTATTATTATTATTATTATTATTATTATTATTATTATTATTATTTAGTAAGCTCTTTAAAAGAAAATAAAGAGTTCATTGCTGCACTTGATTAAGGAATTGAAAGAAAATTGAAATTGAAAAAATTGAAAGAAAATTAATTAAGGAATTGAAAGAAAATTGAAATTTAAAGAATTGAAAAAAATTGATTAAGGAATTGAAAGAAAATTGAAAGAATTGAAATTGAAAGAAAATTGAAATTGAAAGAATTGAAAGAAAATTGATTTAGGAATTGAAAGAAAATTTAGATTAACATTAAAATTATAGACCTTTTATTTAGAAGGATTGTAGAAAAAGAGAAAAAAAAAAAAAAGAAGAAGAGAGAGAGAGAGAGAGAGAGAGAGAGAGAGAGAGAGAGAGAGAGAGAGAGAGAGAGAGAGAGAGAGAGAGAGAGCTCTTTAATTTAAGAAGTTCTCACAGTATTATTTAAATGAAACAAAGAGTATCATTTGAAACGATGCTGAACATATAATTATACTTTTTATCTTCCTTTAAAGTAGGGATTAATTGCCACTACAAAAATGAAGACATACTTTTTTTTATGTTTTGAAGTTAGTCATTAAGTTGTATCTGACCCTCGTCTGTCTTCTTCATGAGTATAATTTGATGATTTTCGTCTTTGTGCTTCTGTTATTGTTTTGTCCTTCTTTCCCTGCAGGAGTTTCTTAATCCTTGTTTGTTGTGATGACTAAATTGAGTGTTTTCATAAGAGTTTCCTTCCGGGGTACACCCCTTGTTTGAGTCTTTATGTATTAAATAACCAAGGATGATTTCTTGCTGTCGTTGTTGTTTCTTGTGCTTCTTTATTTTTGTGTTTCTTGTTTCTTGTGCTTCTTGTATTTCTTGTTTCTTGTGCTTCTGGTGTTTCTTCTTGTGTTTCTAGTTTCTTGTGTTTCTTGTATTTCTTGTTTCTTGTGCTTCTTGTTTATTGTTTTTCTTGTGCTTCTTGTATTTCTTGTTTCTTGTGCTTCTTGTTTATTGTTTTTCTTGTGCTTCTTGTATTTCTTATTTCTTGTTTATTGCTTCTTGTCCTTCTTGCAGTTTTTGTTTCTTGAGCTTCTTCTTGTTTATTGTGCTTCTTGTGTTTCTTGTATTTCTTGTTTCTTGTGCTTCTTGTTTATTGTGTTTTTTTTTTTTGCTTCTTGTTTATTGTGTCTCTTTTGCACCTTGTGTTTCTTTTGTCTCTTGCGTTTCATGTGTTTTTTATATTTCCTGTGCTTCTTGTTTATTTCAATGCAAACAAAGACTTGCATAGTTTATTTGGTCTCAGATGCCATTTGAAAAGAGGACAATCAAAGTTGTGTTGCACCGAAAATTATACTTTTTTTTATATAAATATGTAGATACGTATAAAATACATGAAAATGTGTGTATCATATAATTATTATATTATTATTATTATTATTATTATTATTATTATTATTATTGTTTTTTATTATTATTGTTTTATTATTATTATTATTATTATTATTATTATTATATTATTATATTATTATTATTTTATTTATTTATTATTTTATTATTTATTATTTTTATTATTATTATTATTATTATTATTATATTATTATTATTATTATTATTATTATTATTATTGATGTATTTAACAATATTACTGTAGTATTGTAAACCTGTAAATGTATCCTCCCTGAATTAAAATTTATAAATGAAATGAAAATTCCTATTATTATTATTATTATTATTATTATTATTATCATTATTATCATTTTCCCCCTATGTTCATTTTTGGGGGTACAATTACAGTAGAACAATTATTTTTCTTATCAGGAAAAACAATTAAAAATAAGATAATATCCAAATATATTTTTAATAACGCACATAAAAGAACACATGTTTTCTTGCTGGTGTGAGTGGTACTACAGTAATGTCGTTATTCCATTGAAAGGATTGTTATTATCATAACGCGTGACGTTCTTAACACAGATATCCCAAATTTAAGACTCTCTTCATAGGATAGCTTGGTTGGTCTTCTAGCGAATGGATATGATATTTTTTTTTTAAATTACTTTAAATACTGTAATGGAGGGGGGTGAGGGTGGGGATAGGAACAGAATTTTGTGAGTTTTTTTTTTTTTAATTAAAAATATTTCAGATTTTTTTTTCAGAAACAGAAAGGGGTGGGGTGAGGTGGGATGAGGTGGGGTGTGGCCAAGTAAATTTTAGAACTTATTTATATATTTAAACTTGAACTCGGCAACTGAGAAGGAAGATGTTTCTCAAAAATAATCTTTATTCTAATCCATTAATTACTACGTAAATATTGTTTAAATTGTATTAACCATATATATATATATATATATTATATATATATATATATATATATATATATATATATATATATATATATATATATATATATATATATATATATATATATATATATATATATATATATATATATATATATATATATATCCTCCTGTGGTTCTTAAAACTTGTGGTTCTCAGCTTGCACACTGCTTTGGTAAACAATTTCGTCTCTGTCTCTTTGTTTTCGTAAAGCTCTACTGCTGATCTTTCCTTTCTTTCTGATTCTTGGTCCTCCACTCTTCGGTTTTTCGGTAATCTTTCGCTGTGGCGCTAGAAATATCAAAAGCCTTCGATAGAGCGAGTCTGGTTCAAAGATTTGATTTCCAAACTTACCTCTTTCGGAATTTATATATCTCTCTCTGTGATCTTCTATCTGATTTCCTTCTTAGTTGTTTTATAGTAGCTCTTGTAGACTGCCACCGTTCTTCCTTTAAATCTATAAACAATGGTGTTCTTCAGAAATCTGTCCTATTCTCAACTATTTTTCAACTTTTCATCTATGTCCTCTCTATTGCTACATCACATATCCAGTCCAATGTTGATGACTCCACTCTTCATTACTCCTTTCAGTTTGAAAGACTCCCCTCCTAACAACAGTTAATAGACGTAAGAAAGGTGGCCTTTGAGCAACTGATATCTGATCTTTCTCGTATTTCAAATCGGGGAAGATAAATTATGGTAGTTTTCATTGCCTCAAAAACTCAATTCCTCCATCTTTCTACTCGACACAACATTCCATACAACTATGACATTTTTTTCGAAAACACTTGAATCAAACCTTCATCTGTCTTCAATATTCTTGGTGTTTCTTTTTCTCGTGATCTTTCTTGGAAGGATCTTATTACGTCTCTTTCTAAACAAGCTTCTAAGAGGGGCCTTCGTGATTTTTTACGCTACCCCAGTTGCTTGCTCTTTAGATTGATGTTGTTCGCCCCTGTA
Organism: Armadillidium nasatum; assembly: GCA_009176605.1. Lineage (NCBI taxonomy): Eukaryota > Metazoa > Arthropoda > Malacostraca > Isopoda > Armadillidiidae > Armadillidium > Armadillidium nasatum. The sequence goes on from SEYY01000261.1 coordinate 178,001, forward strand.
TGGAGTACGCCTTACGCATCTGGAGTGGTAATACACATACATTTCTTTTCGAAAAAATGAAGTCTAGGGCTTTTCGTCGTATAAACTTTTGTGCTCCTACTAACTCTCTCCAAACTCTTTCTGATCTTCGAATTGTTGCGTCACTCTGTCTATACTATCACTATTACAACGAACATTGCTCTTCTGAATTATCTCGTTGCATACCTCCTTCATTGAGAAGGGCTCGTGCGACAAGCCTTTGTACACAGTCTCATCCTTTCTCTGTCCAACTGTTTGACCCCAGACTTAACCGCAATGCTCAGTCTTAAATGTGCTGTACTGGTAAATTCTAGACCACTCTCTCTTAATCTGTTTTATCAACTTCCTTTGATTTGCACACTTTTAAACGTCGTGTATCGGGACATGTCAGCCATTAAGGAACAGATATCCCTTATTTCCCCAACTCTGGTGGAAATCGGTATATGCCTCTGGCCTTTGCCCACCAGAGGTATATATATATATATATATATATATATATATATATATATATATATATATATATATATATATATATATATATATATATATATATATATATATATATATATATATATATATATATATATATATATATATTATTATTATTATTATTATTATTACTATTTCTGGATTCCCTTCAGTTGCGTTAATTACAAAATGGGAATTTTTAAAAATTGTGACCAATTTCCCAAAAGCAAATTGACTCATTCCCTTATTAAACGATAAAGTAATTATCAATCTATTTTCCATTTTTGATAATATAATTTCTTTTAAACTTTTTTTTACCAAAATAATTCTCAGTACAGATTGCCAAAAAAAAAAAGCTGATTATTTTGTGTTATTTGAATAATGATAAAGGTTAATAATTATAAATAGTGTTTAGCTTACTTGACTTTTAAAAGGTAGTTTCTAATTGTTTCTTTATATTTTCTTAATATATAATAGAAGATTTCTAAAATTTTATAAGAAATAAAATAGTTTCTGTTAAAAAAGTGAAAAATTAATAGAAAATGATTATTTTGAAGGGATCCTTTTTTATATTTTCAAATAATAAAATTTATTTAATTATATATATATATATATATATATATATATATATATATATATATATAATATATATATATATATATATATATATATATATATATATATATATATATAAATATATTTTTTTTTTTTTTTTTTTATATTATTTTCAGCAAATATATATTAAGATTTAATATATTTTTCTTTGTATGAGCATATATATATATATATATATATATATATATATATATATATATATATATATATATATATATATATATATATATATATATATTATATATATATATAGTAATATATATATATATATATATATATATATATATATATATATATATATATATATATATATATATATATATATATATATATATATATATATATATATATATATATATATATATATATATATATATATATATATATATATATATATATATATATATATATTATATATTATATATATATATATATATAATATATATATATTTTATGATTCCAGAAGGGGGAGGAGGGGGTAGTGAATATCCTTACCTTCGTGAAATGAAAGAGCGGCTTCTGATCGCGAAAGACGCACCGCTCAACACAGTGGAGGACCCCACTCAAATGGACCCAGAAAATCAACTTCTCGAAGTCCATCAAACCCCCGTTGGAACTGTTGTCAAGGTTTGAATGTTTTTTTGTGCTTTTCATATATATATATATATATATATATATATATATATATATATATATATATATATATATATATATATATATATATATATATATATATATATATATATATATATATATATATATATATATTATTTTACTAATATGCATTTTAAATTGATTTGAATGAAATTTAGTTATAAAAATGCCCTTGATGTTCCATTATACTTGAACCTTATAAGAAAATACTGGTTGTGTTGATATTATTTTCATTATTAATAATGTTTCCAGTTATTAATTCGTTATAATTTAAGTAGTATTTATATTTAGAATTTATACTATGTGCCCCTATAATTCTAACAAGATTCCATAGAATATGAAAGGGATTCTTTCAAGTTTTGTGGTACGATTGAAAACTTCAAACCTAAATAGAACTGGATCTAATGTTAAAAATACAGCTAGTCTAACCAGGTCTGTATCTAACAATGAAAACCACAGATCGTCTATTTTAAACCCAAACTAGATCTAACTATGAAAAACGACTAACCTAACCAGAACTAGATCTAATGGTTAACCCAACCTGATCAAGATCAAACGATGAAAAACAGGTAATCTAACAAGAACGAAATATAACTGAAAACCAACAATCAGCATACCTAACCAGAACTAGATCTAATGTTGAGAAACTTCTAACCAGATTTAGTTCTAACGATGAAAGCCTGTTAATCTACCAAGAACTAGATCTATAACTATATTATAAAAAATACAGCTATCCTAACCAGAACTAGATCTAACGATAAAAGCACAGCTAAGCTAACCATAATTAGTTCTAACGGTGGAAACAGCTAGTCTACAGAACTAGATGTAAATATGGAAAACACAGCTAACCTAACCAAAGCTAGATCAAATGATAAAAATATTTCAGCTATAATTACGAGAACTAGATCTAGAAATACAAAACACAGCTTTCCTTACTATATATATAAACTTGATATAACTATGAATAATACAGTAAAGCCTCACCAGAACTAGATCTAACGGTGAATAACTTACCTAGTTAGAACTGGATCTAACGGAGTGTATTGTCATAGAAGGGATTAAAAGTGCCTTTCCCAAAATAAAAATTGTTATTAAAAAGAATTTTAATTTGTTTTTGATACGATATATATATATATATATATATATATATATATATATATATATATATATATATATATATATATATATATATATATATATATATATATATATATATATATATATATATATATATATATATATATATATTACCTGGTTTTCTGCAGTTGAACGCGGATGGGTATGGATCGCACACATCACCAACACACAGAGTAGAGAGTTTTTACACAGGCACTCTGGAATCTAGAAAAACCCATGTTCATGAATTCCCCAAAAACGCCAAGT
>SEYY01000261.1:198638-201138 GCA_009176605.1 Armadillidium nasatum
AAGTGTACTGAAAGTTAGATCAAATTTAAAAGTACTGAAAGTGAGCTCAAATTCAAATGTACTGAAAGTGAGCTCAAATTTAAATCTCCTGAAAGTGAGCTCAAATTTATAAATACTGAAAGTGAGATCAAATTTAAATGTCCTGAAAGTGAGCTCAAATTTAAATGTCCTGAAAGTGAGCTCAAATTTAAATGTACTGAAAGTGAGCTCAAATTTAAATGTTCTGAAAGTGAGCTCAAATTTATATGTCCTGAAAGTGAGCTCAAATTTAAATGTACTGAAAGTGAGCTCAAATTTAAATGTCCTGAAAGTGAGCTCAAGTTTAAATGTCCTGAAAGTGAGCTCAAATTTAAATGTACTGAAAGTGAGCTCAAATTTAAATCTCCTGAAAATGAGCTCGAATTTAAATGTATTGAAAGTGAGCTCAAATTTAAATGTCCTGAAAGTGAGCTCAAATTTAAATGTCCTGAAAGTGAGCTCAAATTTAAATGTCCTGAAAGTGAGCTCAAATTTAAATGTCCTGAAAGTGAGCTCAAATTGAAATGTACTGAAAGTGAGCTCAAATTTAAATGTACTGAAAGTGAGCTCAAATTTAAAAGTACTAAAGTGTGCTAAAATTTAAAAGTTTTAAAATAGATTAAACTTTAAATATAGTAATATTTAAAGGTACTTAAAATATACTAGAATTTAAAAGTACTTAATATATAATAACATTGAAGGTCCTTCAAATACACTATTAAATTAAAAAGTACTTAAAATGGTCAAATATTTAAAAATACTTAAACTTACAAAAATTTTAAAGTACTTGAAATATATTAAAATTTAAAAACACTTACACTGTAGTATAATTTAAAAGTACTTAAAATATACTAATATTTAAAGGTACTTAAAATGTTCTAGATTTAAAGTACTTGCAATGTACTAATATTTTCTAAAATTAAATGTATTAAACGTTAAAATTATTGAAAATATAGTAAAATTTGAATTTTATTTATATATATATATAATATATTATTATATTATATATATATATATATATATATATATATATATATAATATATATATATATATATATATATATATATATATATATATATATATATATATATATATTAGTGATGGATCGGATGTCATATTTTCCAATTTGCGGATGCGGATGTTGAATTTTGGAGAAGTGCGGATGCGGATGCGGATGCGGATGCGGATGTTGAATTTTCGAAAGTGCGGATGCGGATGCGGATGCGGATGTTGAATTTTCGAAAGTGCGGATGCGGATGCGGATGCGGATTTTGAATTTTCGAAAAGTTCGGATGCGGATGCGGATGCGGATGTTAATTTTGATGAGGATGCGGATGCGGATGTTAATTTTGATGAGGATGCGGATGCGGATGCGGATGTTATATTATATATATATATATATATATATATATATATATATATATATATATATATATATATATATATATATATATATATATATATATATATATATATATATATATATATATATATATATCCCTTACAAACATGCTCATTCCTACCTTTTATCCCCTTTCACCACCTCCCTCCATCTCACTCTGTCCTTCTTCTAAACTCAAATTCCTTCCACCCAAAATCTCTCAGTCCATCCATCCATCTCCACTATGGCCTACCCCTCCCCCTACCACCATCCACCTCGGATCTAAGTACCTTGCGCACCATTCTCTTCTCATTCATTCTACACATATGTCCAAACCATTTTAGCACACCCTCCTCCACTTTATCCACCTCACCCCTCTTCCATCTACACATCTCCCTTATTCTTTCATTTCTAATCCTATCAATCCTTCTCAATTTATATATCGCTCTCAAATCTTTCATCTCATAGACATTGAAACTTTTTCTCGACCGAGCACTTATCATCTATGTTTCAAACACATACAAAACAGAAGGTGAACACATACATTCAAACATTCTTATCTTTATTTCTTTCGAAATTTTTCCTTTCTTCCATACTTTTCTTAGGCCCCCCAATACTTTCATTCCTTCTATCACTCTGTTCTTTATTCCTTTTTCCGTCCCACCCTTACCTTCCACCCAACATTACTAGATATTTGAATTCATTCACCTCCTCAAGTTTCCATTCTCACACTTCTACAAACCAATTCCTCCCTCCACATTTCCTCATCCCACCTCCAATCCTCATAACTTTATTCTTCGCTGGATTGAATTTCAATCTGTGTTTGCACATTTCCCTTCAAACTCTCTCACAAGTATTCTCATCTTTTCTCCAGATTCTGCCACCAACATATGCCGCATCATCTGCAAAAAGTAAAACATTCACTTCACATTCACCCTCCATATTTCTCAACGTAATACTCTTCCCTTCTCTCTCCATTTTTCTAAGTAAACCATTCATCAATAGATTAAATAACATGGAGATATTACACACCCCTGTCTCAATACCACTCCTATGCTAAACCAATCCGATAGTTCTCTCTTCACCCTCACTCTTGATCT
>SEYY01000261.1:206138-208638 GCA_009176605.1 Armadillidium nasatum
ATACATCAAATTACTATTTCCCCAAAAAAAGATAACACGAATCTAATGATATAAAATGTGTGTGTGTGCATGCGTGCGGTCGTGTTATTTTAAGAAGTAAATCAAAGGAGCGTGCCTAAAATGCAAGTTTTGCAGATTTTAAGTGTGATAAAATATAAATTATAAGAAAAGCTTAAAAGAGAGTAGCAATATTCAATAAATTTTGAAAATTCCTTTTAAAAAAGTAGATCGAGAATTGCGAGACAGTTTCGGCAATAAATTAATATAATATATATATATATATATATATATATATATATATATATATATATATATATATATATATATATATATATATATATATATATATATATATATATATATATATATATATATATATATATATATATATATATATATATATATATATATGTGTGTGTGTGTGTGTGTGTAAGTGTAAGAGAGAGAACTGAGAAGTAAAAAATAATTCTCTTAATTATAAAATTTGTTATAATGTAAAGATTATTTGTATTAAAGCTGGACCCCAAGCGTATATTCCTTAACAGACAGAAAAAGACGGGGGGGAAATTGAGGGAGAATTGCCACACCTACTTGCGTAGAGCATTCCAAAAAGTTTCTGCATTTGCGCAGCGTAAATCGGAGGGCGCTCCTTACTTCCCCTCTGCTTTCATTCTCTCTTTGACCCTCCCCGAAGAAGGAGGCCTCCAAATCCTTTCCTCTTTTGCATATATTATTATTATTATTGGTAGTAGTAGTAGTAGTAGCAGTAGTAGTAGTAGTAGTAGTAATATAGTATTAGTAGTAGTAGAAGAAGAAGTAATAGTATTGGAATCTAAATTTTATGTCTTTAAAGATATACCAAAAATTGTAAAAGCTTTTCAATTTTTCTCTATTATTATTATCATCACTATTATTATTACTATTATTATTATTATTATTATTATTATTATTATTATTATTATTATTATTATTATTATTATTAAAATCGTGTGGATGATATTTCGTTCTTAATTTTGTCATATGAAAAAATATAAAATTTAATTTATTCTTTTTAACATAAATTAGATATTTGAAACTCGAAATATGTGACAATTAATTTTAATTTTAATTTTTTCTGACAAACATAAAAATTTTGAAATTAATTATTATTGTTATTATTATTATTGTTATTATTATTATTGTTAATTATTTTTATTTTTAAAATTATATTATTATTATTATTATTATTTATTATTTCATTTTAGTATCAAAGCATGTAAATTACACGATATTTGTATATGTAAATTTGTAACTGAAAAAATTAATAAAGATTAAAGATTATTATTATTATTATTATTATTATTATTATTATTATTATTATTATTATTATCATTATTATTATTAATCATTTTCATCACTGTTTTTGTATTATTATTATTATTATTATTATTATTATTATTATTATTATCATTATTATTATTATTTATGACTGTCCACCTTGTTCTTAACAATTTGTTAAGTCTTGTTTGAGTATCCATTTTTTAATATTCTATATTCTTCCCTGGATTTATGAACCTTGTTCACTCTGTCCTTATTCTTTAATAATAAAGAAATCATCTTGTGAATTCTTGAACAACCTTTCTACTACTACTGTTACTACTACTATTACTACTACTACTATTGTTAGTTTTGTTATCATATATTATTCTAATTTTTTCCCTATTACCTCAGAGTCTGTACTGAAGAATTTCACTCAGAGTCTGTACTGATTTAATTTTCACAAGATTTTAATATATTTTTATTATTATTATTATTATTATTATTATTATTATTATTATTATTATTATTATTACTATATTATTAACTATTTTTAAAAAATATGCAGGATGTATAGGAATAAAAGTTCTGTCAATATATTCTTCATTATTATTATCATTATTCATTATTATTATTATTATTATTATTATTATTATTATTATTATTATTATTATTATTATTATTATTATTAACTATTTTTTAAAAAATATGCAGGATGTATAGGAATAAAAATTCTGTCAACATATTCATCATCATCATCATTATTATTATTATTATTATTATTATTATTATTATTATTATTATTATTAGTATTATTATTATTAACTATTTTTAAAAAATATGCAGGATGTATATGAATAAAAAGTTCTGTCAATATATTCTTCATTATACGATACATTTATTCTTGTTTCTCCAGATTTACTAATACCTAACTTCCTTCTAGTTTATATTCAGCTTTTTTTTTTTTTTTTTTTTTTTTTTTTTTTTTTGTCAACGCTTCATCATCTGCATCCTTGACAATTCTGTACAAGTTTTGCCAACAAATTGAATTTATAATCTTACATGATCTCATACATATATATATATATATATATATATATATATATATATATATATATATATATATATATATATATATATATATATATATATATATATATATATATATATATATATATATATATATATATATATATATATATAT
>SEYY01000261.1:213638-216138 GCA_009176605.1 Armadillidium nasatum
AGAGACAGGGCTACCAACAGAGTTTAATCTATGTTATGCTGAAAACAATTTTCATCTTCTTGGAGAAAGAAGACCTCAGAGATAAACTAACTGAAGAAGCAATGCTTCTGACAGGGTGAAGGGACTTATCTGAGTAAATGAAGAAGGTTTTATAATTATATTTCACCAATAATTAAAATTTTTTGCATAATTTTATGTATATTCCTTAAATTGTACCTTTTAGGATAAATAATTAATTGTTAGGTTAAAATCCACATAAGGATAAATAATTATTTGTTAGGTTAAAATCTACATAAGCATAAATAATTATTTGTTAGGTTAAAATCCACATAAGGATAAATAATTATTTGTTAGGTTAAAATCTACATAAGGATAAATAATTATTTGTTAGGTTAAAATCTACATAAGGATGAATAATTATTTGCTAGGTGAAAATCCACATAAGGATAAATAATTATTTGTTAGGTTAAAATCCACATAAGGATAAAGGTATTCTTTAAAAGGTCAAATCTAGGCTCCTTTTCTTCAAAAAAGCAAATTCAAATAAGTGATTCTTTAAAAGAGGTACAGTCGTCAACAGAAGTTCGTTCCTATTAGGCTGGAAATAAATATATATATAAAATGGAGATCATTTCATAAAAGCTCTATTTTGAATAAAAAGAAAATAAAAACATTGAGCGGAGCTTAATTGAACTGTGATTGCCTGAAAATGAAATGATCTCCATTTTATATAAATATTAATTTCCAGCTTAATAGGAACGAACTTCTGTGGACAACTGTACCTGGAGTCGTTATTCTTCACATGATCTATAATAAATATTAATATTTTATATTTATAGTTTTAAAATCCCTTTTTTACGATATATTCCTGAAACAATTTCAATATTTGAAATATTGAATATTGAAATTTTGAAATATTTTTATCATCCTCTCGCATTAAGGCTATCCAAAAAGATTATTAACCTGAGTGGATTCCTCATCCAAAGAGATTATTAATCTGAGTGAGCTCCTCATAAGGATTAATTTTAGTGATTTTAAATTTATCTTATTTAAATGCCGTATTCATTACTTAAATAAGGACTATCCTGGACCAGAATCAAAACTACACATTAATTCTCATTGAAATCTGACGTTTACCCTTTATTCAGAAATCTCTTTCCATAAATATTATTTCCCTTCATGTTATTCTTGCTAGAAACTCTTCGTTTCTCTCTTCAGTGATGTGATCTTCACCTTTAATATTTCTATTTCTGTAGCCTTGTTTCCAAAGTATTTTGGGAATATATAATGATGCATAAAGGTGCGCGCATGTATAATTTTATGAGAATGTTTGCAGGAATAATTCTCTGCTCTTATTTGCTTAGTTCCTAATTCCCTATAATGAATAAAGATGCTTATCTTAAGGTTTAAAGCTAAATTCTTCTTTGATGATTTCAACCTACGCAAACGCACACTAAGAGAGAGAGAGAGAGAAGGAGCAGAGATTATAAGAGAGAGAGAGAGAGAGAGAGAGAGAGAGAGAGATAAGAGAGAGAGAGAGAGAGAGAGAGAGAGAGAGAGAGAGAAGGAAAGAGAGAGAGAGAGAGAGAGAGAGAGAGATTATAAGATAGAATAGGAGATATACTCGTATAGGCTATATATTTCAGATAGCAAGTCTTTTAGGACTATCCTAGCATTTTATTTCAAGCTCTTTGATTTCCATCTTGGGTGTATTATCAAATAGTTGATCTTCTCTTCTTTTCCCACTGTTATATATATATATATATATATATATATATATATATATATATATATATATATATATATATAATATATATATATATATATATATATTATATATATATATATATATATCAATATAACCATGTAGTATATTAACTTTAAATGATTAAGACCCCAAAAGAAATAAAAGAACATTAAAACAGAGACAAGTCTTTCGGAAGAACACCCGTCCCCCCCACCTCTGGTTACATCTTCATTTGGAGAATTTTATTGCGTACGACATTCCCCATTTCCCATTTTAAATATTTGACAAACCTGTTTTTTTTTTTTTTTTTTTTTTTTTTTTTTTTTTTTTTTTTTTTTTTTTTTTTTTTTTTTTTTTTTTTTTTTTTTTTTTTTTTTTTTTTTTTTTTTTTTTTTTTTTTTTTTTTTTCTTCATATCGTTAGCTGCTTTCAGCGTAATCTTTCTTATTTTTTTGAAGGGATTACGCTTACCCTGGTACAGTAATCAGTCGCCTAAATACTTATTTTATTTTCACATCATATCTATTTTGAGTTCATGTGTCTTCTCCACTGTAATATAATTGTTTTGATATAGTAACTATGTCACCGATATATATATATATATATATATATATATATATATATATATATATATATATATATATATATATATATATATATATATATATATATATATATATATATATATATATATATATATATATATTATATATATATATATATTTAATAAAATTATAATAAAAATTTTAATAAT
>SEYY01000261.1:221138-223638 GCA_009176605.1 Armadillidium nasatum
TAGTACGAAAATGGGAAAATTTTACCAGTAAACTCATTAGAGCGCAATCAGATTTGAAATTTTTACGAACTTGTCAATTTAATGATATTGCGCCGAAGTTCTTTATAAATAAAGCTGAAATTAAGCTCAAGAGGAGCACTTCTATTTATACTATAATCAGAACGTTAATATTAGAATGAAAGTTGTATCGATTTTTGTATTTTTAATAAAATTGTAATTATTTGCAATAATATGGTGAATGATATATCGATATAAGGAACGATATATCGATTATTACGGTATCGTTGTCTTATCTTGGGAAGAGAGCTTTTGCTCCTGCTGTGGCAAAGAGAACCAATCTCTGTTCCTACCGCAGATAGAGCAGTTCAAAACGATATAGAATACTAGAAATCATTTCCCTATTTAAATGCTCATTGTTTGCATACAGAAAATTATATTTAGCTTATTTAGATATCTGAAGGCCGAGTTACGACCTGTGGGTAAGTAGAGTTTCCAGTGTGTCTATGACATATATTTTTGTATCTTCTACTTTACAATGGATTTGAACTGCTTGATGAGTAAAGATAAAAGGGTTTTTGATAATAATTTAGATAAAAAGAATGATTTTGATAACGAAGAATACTACTGTATAAATATAGACATTTTTTATTGCATCTACGAGTATATCATCTATATGACAACACTACCCCGCAAGATACTACATGACTACTTAGCAGATAACAAAGTATTTCATTAATATATATATTATATATATATATATATATATATATATATATATATATATATATATATATATATATATATATATATATATATATATATATATATATATATATATATATATATATATATATGAAGCGATAATATAAATCATAAAATATTTTATTTTCATCTGCTACATTTTATTGGGAAACATTTTAATTTTATTAATTTTATTATTATTTTATTTATTTATTTTTCGCATGTTTTATTGATTTTTTGTTCGTTTCATAAAAATGAATAAATTGAAATCCCAAATGTATATTTTATTTTATTTTTGTTTTTGAGTTTGCATATTTATTATTTATTGAGCAATTTGAGATGAACTTTTTAAAGCTCTTTCCTCTCTCTCTCTCTCACACACACAACACACACACACACACATATATAATATATATATATTATATATAATATATATATATATTATATATATTTCTTACTTTGCAACCAAATTTTTCAAAACCGAAACTAATTTTCTTAACCAAAATTACAAATTTCCTTCGCATCTTTGCTTGGACACGTTTTTCAACACTTTTTAGGCAAGATTTCATTTTAATGCGAGTAAAAACTATAAAATTATGAAGCATATTGGCGCCTTTATCTTCTTACATGTCATTATTTACTGCAGTGAATGTTTCATAGATTTCTTCAAAATTTCAATTAGGGAATTAAAAATTTTAATTACGGAAATTTAAAAAAAAAATAATTTTCATAAAAATTATATTTAGGAAAATTTTTAAATATAAATAATTTTCATAAAATTTTTATTTAGGAAAATTTTTAAATAAAAATAATTTTTCACAGCATGTATTTATACATTTTATTTTAAAATATATTGTGTTATCCTGCTTGGAAAAAAATTAAAATATAATCATTTTTAAATATTTATTTTTTTTGAATTTATTTCGTGCAATATTATATATATATATATATATATATATATATATATATATATATATATATATATATATATATATATATATATATATATATATATATATATATATATATATATAAATATGTGTGTGTGTGTGTGTATACATGTATGTGTATGTATGTGTGTATGTATGTATAGTTTTCATTGATCCTGAGAATGAATTCCCATTTCTTATTTCAGATTCATTCTAGGATCTACTTAGAATGAATTATTCTTATTTCAGATTTATTCTAAGATCTACTAATTTAACGAACTGCACTTATTTCAGATTTATTTTAGGTTCTTCTTATTAAATCTGGTAACGATATAAAGAGGAATTCTGGTCCCAACACTTAAAGCAAATCTATACTGATTCATTCTTTTAAAAATGTCCGATGTTTATCCCATCCCTAGTTCCCAATATGCATCTCGTCACACATTTCTTATGGGATTCTATATGTAGTCAAGCTTGTAATGTGCTAATTTTGAAGAATAACTTTTTTAAATAAAATTTTACTTGGTTTAAATAAAGTGACGTAATGGGTTCTTTATTTTGTCTCTTGAATAATTGGGTTTTTATTTATTTAAAATTAAGTTTTCCAGTTTTATCCTTTCATTCTAACTTAAAAATAAAAAGTTTTTAAATGAGGTCCCAAATGAACTAAACTCGTGTTTGGAAATAATTTACATAAATTTTTTAAAAAATAAATAAATAAATAAAAAATAATTTAAAAAAAAAAATTTTTTTTTTTTTTTTTTTTTTTTTTCAAATTTTTTCTCTCAATACGAAAATTACCAAGTTTCCCTCCCTCCCCCCCAACCCAA
>SEYY01000261.1:233638-236138 GCA_009176605.1 Armadillidium nasatum
TTAAAAAAATTTAAAATTCTCTCTCTCTCTCTCTCTCTTCTCTCTCTCTCTCTCTCTCTCTCTCTCTCTCTCTCTCTCTCTCTCTCTCTCTCTCTCTCTCTCTCTCTCTCTCTCTCTCTCTCTCTCTCTCTCTCTCTCTCTCTCTCTCTCTCTCTCTCTCTCTCTCTCTCTCTCTCTCTCCTATGCAAATAAGAGAGAGAGAGAGTTTACATTAAAAATATTTTGTTAATTTTGAGCAAATTTAATTTTTAGTAGAAATTGGATTTCTTTTTTTCAAAATTAGTACACAATAATGAAAAAAGAATATTAGTTTTTGTTTTTTTTTATTTTACAAAATTATTTTATTTTTTCTTCTAAATTCCAAAATGCAAATCATAAATAAGAATAATATAAATGAGTAAATAAATTAATAAAAGATAGAATTGATATTAAATTTGTAAATATTTAGGGATTTTTTTTTTTTTTTTTAATTTGAAATTTTCTGTTTTTCATTTTATTAGAATGTAATTAACTAATGCTATTTTTTTCCTTTTTATTACATATTAATCATTTATTTATATATTACTTTTAAATAAAGTTCAAATTATTTAAAATAAAAGATTAATTATAATAAATTAAAAAATAATTAATTATAAAAATTAATATATAATTATAATTTTCAATTACTCGTCATGTCACTAAAATTATTTAATTTAATATTCAAAAGTTAAGATTATAATACTAATTATAATTATTTGACTTGATTTATTTTTTTGGTAAATTAATAAAAAAATAATTGTGATTTCTTATTAAAAATATATTTTAATTATTTCCATTATTATTATTATTCAGAAGGTTAGGTTAGTTTACGAGTTAATTAAATTAAAAATTCATAAAACTTTTTTAATTAGTTCCATTATTATTATTATCATTATTATTATTATTATTATTATTATTATTATTATTATTAATATTATTATTATTATTATTATTATTATTCAAAAGGTTAGGTTAGTTTACTAGTTTGTTAAATTTTCGAACCATAATTTATATCAGGTAACGGTAAATCCTAAATTCATAACTGTCTTTTATCATAAAATGATATTCGTATAATGTTAAAAACTGGCCTTTGAGGGTGATTTTTTAAAACATAGAGAAGGGAGGGGAGGGGAAAGGTATCAAGTTTATACACACACATACACACACACACACACACACACACATATATATATATATATATATATATATATATATATATATATATATATATATATAATATATATATATATATATATATATATATATATATATATATATATATATATATATATATATATATACCGAATGCAAGAAATGATGCGAAGTTGTTTACAGACATCCAATGCTTTTCAGTCCAATGTGAATCGACGTTTCTCTTTAATTTGATATTTTTTTCTATTGCAATCCTTTTTTTCTAAATTTTTTTTTTTTTTTAGTAATTTCTTAACATTAAGAGTTGGAAAGTGAGGCTATGTATTTTTAAGTAAGGCTTTTCGCTTTTAATACGATTCTCTGAGATGGGTTTGGGTCATAAGGGATGCTGTTGCAACAAGACTTCGCCAAGCCGAACTTGGTTATTGATCTTTCTCCAGCTCTCTCTCTCTCTCTCTCTCTCTCTCTCTCTCTCTCTCTCTCTCTCTCTCTCTCTCTCTCTCTCTCTCTCTCTCTCTCTCTCTCTCTCTCTCTCTCTCTCTCTCTCTCTCTCTCTCTCTCTCTCTCACTGACATTTGTATTGGCACACCTCTTTTTTTTTTCCTATCTCTTTCAAAGAAATATTTCCTACTCGGTATATAATATATATATATATATATATATATATATATATATATATATATATATATATATATATATATATATATATATATATATATATATATATATATATATATATATATATATATATATATATATATTTAAATATTTGGCATGTTCCTTTTAAATTGTGATTGTTTTTTTACAATTTTAAATTTACAATTTTAAATAATCATTTGTCATTTTTTAAAATTATTATTATTTTTATTATTATTATTATTATTATTATTATTATTATTATTATTATTATTATTATTATTATTATTATTATTATTATTATTATTATTATTATTATTACTGCAATTATTATCATTATTACTATTATCTTTATTATCGTTATTATCACTATTATTATTATTATTATTATTATTATTATTATTATTATTATTATTATTACTATTATAATTTTCATTAATTATAATTATCCTTGTTTTTATAATAGTTGTTGTTTTGTCTTGTTTGAATTTTTTCAGCATTTAGAATTTTTTTGTACAACGATGAGTCGGTTTAAAAGAAAAGGCAACGCCTGTGGAGATTGGCTCGTTGCTTTCTCTCATTTAGAATAATAATAATAATAATAATAATAATAATAATAATAATAATAATAATAATAATAATAATAATAATTAACAAATAAAGGGCTTCTTTTTTTTACCGATCTTCTCTGGTC
>SEYY01000261.1:251138-253638 GCA_009176605.1 Armadillidium nasatum
GTACAGAACCAAGATTTTCACCACATCGCTTGCGATATCAATGATTAAAGGTAAAAAAATGTGTAAATGTTTAATTACTTTCAAAGCCAACTACAGTAATTACAGATGACCATGATGATTTCACTGAAAAAGCTTTTGAAAATCGACACTGAACTCATTAAAGGAAAAAAAAATCATCTGATTCACTGCAACTGACGCAATAAAATTTGATGTCAAGCAATGTTGATAACAAAAAAAAAAAATAGCTAATAAAATATTTTATTTGTATTCTAATGAAAAATTAAGTGAAATATCATAAATTTATATCACTTCCTAGGTACTTACTGGTTCGGCCTCTCAGTAGTGCTATGAGTGAATGTTTGTTTAATGATACATAGTATATGATAAAAAGTACAATACACTTAAGAGGAAAAAAGACGGAAATGTCTTTTAAAATATAACATGCCATTACTAAGATACAAATATTAAACCTACTGGTTTTACCACTGCAGTGGTAGTAAGTAGTAGTAAATGGGAATTGTGGTTAGCAGTTGATTGGGATAGTTTGGATCCTCGTTCCGCATTCTAATAATATGTTCAATATCAGCAAGAATTTGTCTCCTTTTATCATTTTGGTATTAGAAATTGCAGAATCTTTATCAGAAAAGAATTACAGGTAAACCATAGTACCACAAATGTTTTAAACTGTTTGTATTTACAGTTTTATTAAGATTCCATATATTTTTAAAAGTTTTTTATATACCATGTGAAATATTCACGTCGGTAAGTGCGTTGATTTGGAAATATAGAAGATCTGCATCTACAGATATAAAACTTTTCACTTTCGCAGTCACAAAATGTTCATTTGTATGTGGGGGAGGGAGGGATTAGATTCTAGCTAGCCTCGCGGGAGAAGGATACAACTAACTTTTTATTTTATTTTAAAGTTTTTTTTTGTGGGGGGGGGGGGGAACTTAAGGGAATCACATTCCCCCAACTTTCTTTGGCTTAAAGCATTGACTCAAACAATACGTTTGCATCTTTGCGTAAAAGCAACACGTTGCTGAGTTATTTTTTTATTTAAAAAAAAAAAAAAAAAAAAAACATTTGATTCACTTGTGAAGGATCTCGTTTGGAATACAGTTTAAATAATAATAATAATAATAATAATAATAATAATAATAATAATAAATAATAATAATAATAATAATAATAAATTATTATAATTATATTATTATTATTATTATTATTATTATTATTATTATTATTATTATTATTATTATTATTGCTATTATTGTTATTATTATTATTTATTATTATATTTTATTATTTTTATATTATTATTATTATTATTATATTATTATATTATTATTATTAATTATTATATTATTAATTATTATTATTATTATTATTATTATTATTATTATTTTATTATTATTATTATTATTATTATTATTATTATTACTTATTATTGTTTTTTTCCGCCATATTTACCGACCAAAGAATTTCAATCAGTTTGTTAGAGACTATCTTCACTTGATTTACACTGAGTATTTGTAGTTTATTATAGGCTATATATATATATATATATATATATATATATATATATATATATATATATATATATATATATATATATATATATATATATATATATATATATATATATATATATATATATATATATATATATATATATGAGTGTGTGTGAGAACAACTATTGTATTTATATTGCGTTCTAAAATATTTAAAATGGTATTTAAAGTTTTAACGTTTATGGAATTGAAAATTTCCGATTTCACACGACCTAAGGCTGTGGTGAAACGGCGCCTACATGGATTAAAAAAAAATCTCTCTTAAAACAAAAGTGTCTGAATAAAACTTACTGTATATTTTATTTCTTATTTCACCTATTTTTATTATTATTATTATTATTATTATTATTATTATTATTATTATTAATTAAAAATAGTATTTTTTTTTTAGTTATAATTGTAATAATTTGTGGATATATTATATATATATATATATATATATATATATATATATATATATATATATATATATATATATATATATATATATATATATATATATATATATATATATATATATATATATATATATATTTATTTATTTATTTTCCAGGCATTTTTCACATACTTGTACGGGATCAGTATATTATTCCTTCTGTACGTCTTCTGTTACCTTCTCTCAGGCTCAACAAGGGAATTACCATCTAAAAATCAGGTCTTTATGGTGAGATTAAGCATGCTAAGCTTAGTCACCCCTCTCTCTTCTTCTCCTTTGTAGAACGCAATTCTTCTGCTCTATAATGTTCGATGAACTTTCGGGGGGTTCCTACCCCCCTCGTCGGGGAACGTATAATTTTATTTGATTACTATTTTTATTATTATTATTATTATTCTTGTATTTTTGCTCTTCAATTCTCTATTAGCTATTTTGTCACCTTTATATATATATATATATATATATATATATATATATATATATATATATA
>SEYY01000261.1:266138-269130 GCA_009176605.1 Armadillidium nasatum
GTAATAATTGTGGAGAAAATATAATTTTTAAACTATATCGTAAATTTATTAGGCAATTTGACAGGTGAAACTCTCTCCGAGAATTACGAAGCGATGGAAGAAGATTTGGTGAACCGAACCTGCGGTCGCATGGAGATCATGGGTTCCATCGTCTCAGATTCAGCACCCTATTTGTATCCTTTTATAATCGAATATTCACTCATTGGAGCATCTGTTGTTTATATAATGTGGAAACATATCGGACGAAATCCTAAGTAAGTGGGAATATAATTATGATAAATATATAAATTCCTTTTTATCTTCTTTATCCTTTTACTTCATCCATTTTATTCATCCTTTTTCTTCATCTTTTTATTCATCCATTTTATTCATCCTTTTTCTTCATCCTTTTTCTTCTTCCTTTTACTTCATCCATTTATTTATCCATTTTCTTCCATCTTCTTTTTCTATTTTTCTTTTAATTATTATTATTATTATTATTATTATTATTATTATTATTATTATTCAAATTAATTACTTAATAAGAGATAAAAATTGTTTTTATTTTTTTTTCTTTGTCTGAGAAAATTTTCTCACAGTATTGTTCAGTTAACAGATTATTAATTCCTAAATCTGAAAGATATTAATTAATTATGCGTAAAAGTTCTCGATTATTATTATTTTTTTTTCTAGTTACAGCAAGATCGATATTTTATAATTCCTATAACCTTCTTATTTATCTCCCTCTTATTTACCATTTATCATATAATATTTTGTGATCCAGTAAACTAAGAACCTGCCCCTTCTGCAGATACGTATACGATGCCGAAGCAGCTGACGGAATGTCAGTAGTATCTCGACGATGTCATTCAAAAGTTGATTGTATCGGAGCAAGTAAAGGGCTGTTTTGCGGCCTTTTAGTGCTGGTTGCCACTTTGATTTGTCTCATTCTTTTCTTCGTGTTGATTCACCGAGAGGAGTTGAGAATGCTTGCCATTTACCTCGCAGATGTTTCACATTGTGGCATCATGCTTATTAGCATCATCGGTATTTTCATCGGTTTCTGTAGGTAAGAATATTTGATAAGACTCTTATTTTAAAACCAATTCTCAGTTATTCATTTTACTCTTAATTTTGCTATTAGCTTATATATATAAAGCAGCTTAAAGCTTATTAAGAATGTTATCTTATATAGTCTAACAATAAACCAACCTGAAATAAGACATTGATCCCACGACAAAATTTTCTAAAGGATACTATTTTTTACGATTTCTTATTCGTATTTTAGATTTTTAAATGTTTCTGATTGCGATGTATAGAATGTACAGATAACGATCTCTAAAACTTCTTTTAAAAATCTTGCAGAGTTCGTCATCTAAAGTTCTTTGGGGAACGCGAAGAAGAACTGGACGATATTCTACTCATGGTTTCAGCATTCGGATTGTTCGCTTATGCCATATTCTCAGCTGTTGCTGGATCTCTTTCAGCATTTACTGAAGAACCAAATCTCTTGGTGATGGTTACAGGAATACTGTCAGTCATACAGGTAGATAGACAAATAACGATGTCCACATTATATATTTTAAGTTAGCATTTCTATTGTTCTTAATTAGGTGACAAACAATTCTAAGGTAATAGAACAATAAGTAATGTATGTTTATCGTTCAGGTAATGATTCAAATAGGTAATACAGGAATACTGTCAGTCATACAGGTAGATAGACAAATAACGATGTCCACATTATATATTTTAAGTTAGCATTTCTATTGTTCTTAATTAGGTGACAAACAATTCTAAGGTAATAGAACAATAAGTAATATATGTTTATCGTTCAGGTAATGATTCAAATAGTCTTCATCAAGGATACTCAAAGACGCCAGGTTGCTCTTCCCGAACAAGAACGCACAAAACCAGGACGCCAAATTGTGACTTTCCTTTTAATTTGCAATCTGGCTATGTTCATAATTTACACATTCGAAACGCAAAAAGTGGAAGCAAACCCAGTTCAGGTTAGAGATAAACTTAATAATAATAATTGTTATCGAAATATTTTGCAGATTCTTTCTTCCGTAATATTTTACAATTGTATAGTATATGCTTTACATAATAAAATGATTCAGGGGCGAGTTGAACATTTTGCCGTCAGTAATTTTGAATAACAGTACACTAATAGAAAAAAACTTAAATTTTATTTAATTAATCAAAATTTGATACCAAATATTTACATTTAGAAATAAGATAAAGTTTAAAATCTTATGTCCTTAATTTTATTCTACAGCTTGAGTTTTTCGGGAAACTGTCGTGGACTATTCTATTACGATGCACCATTCCTTTGGCAATTTTCCATCGATTCCACTCCTCTGTAGTGCTTGCGGCAATTTGGAAGAACTCCTACAAAACCCGCCTTGAATGAGAGTGGAGGGCAGGACCGCCGCAAGAATCCACGACGGTCATCAGCATTCACAGTCGCTTCTCCAATTCCAACGGGGCAGTTGGGCACGGAGGACCACTAACAGCTAATCACCTTCCGACAACAGCCGATTCTGCCCTACACCAAATTCATAACTTAGCCGATACAGAACAGGTTATTGTTTCGACTCCAAGCAGTATACCTCCAACTTCTTTTGACCAACGTTCCGAGCACAAAGTGTCCCTCTTCAGCATTATTTGAAAAAAAAAAGAAATAATCGCAGAGTACTATTTTCCATGATTTAGGTTTTACTGAATCAAAATCTCATTTACGTAACATAATTTTTACACAAACCTAGTCCTTGAAGTTCCCGTATGTAAACATTTCATTTACCGATATAAAAAAAAAAAAAAAAAAAAAAACGAAGAAGCTTTTGGTGATGCTACGACCAAGTCAGTGCGAAAACTCATTCTAGAATAGAACGAGACTCTCAAATATAAATTTAAGGATATAAGAAAAACATAGGTATATCTCCTTCATTGATTGAACGATCTATATGTTTTTGTGTGATTCCTCTTATTACGATAAAGATAATAATTATAT
>SEYY01000262.1:5000-15000 GCA_009176605.1 Armadillidium nasatum
TTAAATAATTATTATATATTTACTTAAACTGTTGCCTGCTATGTTTAATGACGCTTAAACAAATCTTTTCCTTATGAATAGTGGCAAAGAGACAATTTATCAGTCTGTAAATTAATTTCGCCTCCAATTCAGATTTGAAATATTATCTTGTGTTTTAATAAATATGTTGCGAAAGATCTGCAATAAAATTAATATTATTTTCAGACTATATGCCGACACTTATCGACATGTTCATAATTATAAGCATGTACTGCATACTTTACCTTCAATAGACAGCAGCACCTGACGTATAATATATATATATATATATATATATATATATATATATATATATATATATATATATATATATATATATATATATATATATATATATATATATATATATCCTCAGAGAGAGGATTTACTTTGCAACGGTGAATATATTTCCCATTGGGCATTTCGGGTTTTAGGATGCTATTAAACATTCCGGTGAACACAGGTACTCAATAGCTCGTCCTTATCTTCGTGTCTCAGTCACACTCCTTCCTCCATAGGAGTGTCTTTGGTCTTGTTCGTCAGGCACTACTATTTTTAATTCGCCACACTTACTATTATGCAAATATATTTTCTTTTAAAAAAATTGTAATATGACACATTAAAATGATGTCTCTGAGAAATCAAAAACAAGCGAAGCTAAATGAAGAGGAGGAATCAGAAAAATAATTGCATTTTCTATTAAAAAAAAAGGGTTTTTAGAGTTAATGAGAGTAGATTTTACATGATTCCGGAATGAAATTATGATTTGCTTGAGTTTCTGGAGTTTGAAGACAATGGTAGTTCCTGAAGGAAGCTTCCCTTTGTCGAACAGTGTCAAAAAACCTGAGTTAATTCAAATACTGTCTTTGTCAAAGACATTCTCCTATGTTGTGTGTCATTTGAGAAAAGTCTTTAGTGATAGTGAATTTTACAATAACCAAATGATTATTTCAAAGAAATTAAAAGACGTGATAATATTTTCTATTTTGGAGTTGAAATAGCTGACGAATTCTGTATACTCTGTATAGATTTACGTAAAAAAATTCTCTGAACTTCTAATTAGGAAAACGAATTTTGAAAAAGAGAAATAGAGTTTGACAAATGAGAAACTATAACAATGAAGACACGAACGTTGCATAAATTACTGAGGAACGAAGATCGTGCATGTCAAAGAAAACCAGTTGGGAAGTCTTTTCGGAACTAGCTCTCAAACTATGAGGGGAGGGGGGGTGGACGAATTGGATGGATTATAAGTGGAGAGGAGAGAAGTGAGTCCACTGTTGAAATTGATAATTGTATTATCAAATGTTTAAAGGAAAACACCTTTTTTTCTTTATTTTAATATTTTTATGAACTTAAGTATCATAAAATAAATCATTGCCATCAATTTTATTAATTAAATAAGATATATCATCAATGTTATCGAAAAAATCAGTTAAATTATTTATCCTTGAGTGTGTTACTTAAGCTCAAAGTAACAAATTTGAACCTATTCTAAGATAAGGTTTTAAATTGACTGTAAAAACAAAAACATACTCGTAACCAATAAGGATCCACTTTTAAAAATTAAACATTTGATTTAAAAAAGAGATCCTAAAATTGCTAAATTATTCTTATAATCATTTCATATGATAAAACTAAAATTATTTTCTACTTTAGCAAATATCTTATAGAATCTTATCCTCCATTCTCTCATTTCTTTCTCTGCTACTAATTCGTCCCATTTTCCTGCCCTTTTCAACACATTCCTCTCTCAAATCCCAATAACAATAACATTAAAGTCAATTTTCATTTATTTGAAAACAGTCTCGAAGTACCTATTAATAAAACAAAAAGTAACAAAAATTATCATAAAAGTAACAAAAATTATCATAAAAGTAACAAAAATTATCATAAAAGTAACAAAAATAATCATAATAAATCTTCTTCTTTATCACTTTCAATGGATACTGAAACAAGCTTCATTAAATGTTGAACTAGTTTTGCTCAATCACACAAATTAATAAAATTATCAAGCAAATTATAAATATGTCAAATTTCATATATTTTTATTTAAAACGAGTTTATTGTTTATTTATAAACTCTTTATGAGACAGTATTGAAGTATGAATAGTTTGAATTTCTAACTCTATAGTATATTGAATTACAAAAATAATATATCTGTGTTCTGATTTATTTAAGCAATACTTAAATACAATGGCGGTGATATGTAAAAAACAAAAAACAAATATATATATATAATATATATATATATATTATATATATATATATATATATATATATATATATATATATATTATATATATATATATATATATAATATATATATATAATATATATATATATATATATATATATATATAATTGTTTGTTTTAATTAATAATTATCAATACCAATTTGAAAACAATCGTATTTCTTTTAAATTATATCTCTAGGAAAAAAAATTCCTATAATTATCTCTTTAAAAGTAGAAATAAATTCCACGATTTCCTCCTTTCAATAAGAAGGAGAAAAGGGAATGGAATCTTCCTCTTTAAAAATATAAAGTGTCGTCAACCAGTTTCAGACGAGAAATCTTCCTTAATTTTCCAGCCAATATCCAATATATTTGTTTATTTTATAATTTTTTTTTTAAATTTTTATTATTTTATATTATAATATATATATATATATATATATATATATATATATATATATATATATATATATATATATATATATATATATATATATATATATATATATATATATATATTTATTATCTTGTTATCTTGTCTCTGATCACTAGTTTGACCTTCGGTAGTAATCTTCTTTTACTTCTTCGATTCTCTCGTTCTATATTCTTCGGCAATTCGGTGAAATCTTCTTCTGTGACATTAGACGCACTAAAAATCTTCTCAAGAGTCTCAAGCAAATCTATGAATTCCAAATTTTTCCTATTCTGTCTCTATTTTTCTCTCTCTTTAATCTTCTAACTATACTCATATCCCTACTCCCCAATGAGTTCTATATAGCACCAGTCGTAGACAGACGGTCACCTTTTTTTCCCTTTTCAAATTTATCACTAATATGTTTATTCGTGACTTGTACATTACTGATAAAATCTGGGGGGCACTCTTCTTCCATTTTCTTCAATTCATTTAATTTAGATACTTTCTAACGTCATGTCGGCCATTAACTGAATGTTGATTGAGCTTTGTTGGATTTCAAGTAGACCCCTGGCCTTTCCAAAGGAATAATATATATATATATATATATATATATATATATATATATATATATATATATATATATATATATATATATATATATATATATTATTATTGTTATAATTTCTAAATAGTTTTTAATTATGAAATTTACCTATAATTATTTATTTTAGGAATATTTTAGTCATTTCTGTTATTATGTATTTAAATAAAGAAATTATATATATATATATATATATATATATATTATATATTATATATATATATATATATATATATATATATATATATATATATATATATTATATATTATATATATATATATATATATATATTATATATATATATATATATATATATATATTATATATATTATTATATATTATATATATATATATATATATATATATATTATATATATATATATATATATATATATATATGTATATGTTGTATACATGTATGTATGTATGTATGCATGTATGTATGTATGTATGTATGTATGCATGTAAGTATGTATTAGGCATGGTTTTGCTAAGCTGCTAATTTCGATGACGGAACTTTCTAAACTATTACCGGACCATTTAGCTCTAACTAAATTTAGTTTAGCTAATTCGCTATATAATTTAGGGAAACATCCTGAAATTTTTAATAAAAAGGGAAAAAAAATCTAGATGATTATCAAATATAAATGGACTCTCTACATTTTTTACTTAAAGTTAGGTCATGTCAGAACTGTTTGGAACTTGGGTGTATTAGAAGGTAAGAGGGCATGAGTGTGATGGTTGATATTGTAAAAATTTTGAGTTTATGGGCAAGTTATCGTTGTGTATCATACTAATAATGATAACAATTTGATAAAGGAGTGATTGAAGGTAGGGAAAGAGTATACAGAAACTGGTGAAGAATTTGGGCATATGCCAAGGTCCACTTCCCTATCTTTAATTTTTATAAATGATTTGGAAAAATGAATTTAATATTTAGTTCCTATAACATTGTAAAAATTGTCCTAATAAATTGCTGTGACAAATGTCAAAATTACCACAGTAAAATTTTCAATAGTGAAAAGACGTGTTAAACATAAAAAAGTAGCTTTACTTATTTATTTTCTAAAATGAAAATATATGAAAAAATTTGTTGCGACATTTTTGCCACTTGTCCCAACGATTTGTTAGGACAATTTTTGTAGAGTACGTTTGCTGATGATACCAAGTCTGTCTTTCCTGTTAAAGTATAAAGGGATGCAGGAAAGTTTAACTGGAATCAAATAAATTCTTGGTTGACAAATATTCATGAAGTAAGTAAATTTAAATAATAACAATTGGAATGTTCTTCTTTCTGGTTATTCTAATAAAAATTTTAAGTATCAATGACTGGAAAATGGCATAAATCTGTGATTAAAGATAGATTTGAATGTGTTTGTTGAAAGTCCGGGGGTCCCGGGGTCCTGAGTCAGGGGGTTTGGGGGTTTGGTGGGTCAGGGGGTCCTTGACCCGCCAAAGAAAAGGTCAGGAAGGTCCCTGAGAATGGAACATTGTACGCAAATGCAGAAAAAGCCGTTAGCTTAGGCTCCCAGATTTAGCAACCTCGACAAAATCTAGCATCTGCCGAAAGTGCTACCTATACTACTAGTACCTTAATTAAAAATGCCTGAGTTAGACAAGAAATAGAGAAAATTTAAAATAAATGGTGAAGCAACACATCTTTCGATATAACGTACTTTCGGTAGTTAAATGGAAACAATGTTAATCGTTAGATTAAACACAAAAATCTAAAAACTCTTTTCTGATTATGTTAAGCCATTAATTAAAAACTACACACAAATTTAACCCCCTTACACACATGTATATAAGGAAATACATTCACATACTAGAGGCAGAACAGTACAAAACAACAATAATGATTATAATTTTTTAAAAAAAAAAAAAAAAAAAAAAAAAAAAAAAAAAAGGGTAAAAAATTTACAATGAAAGAACAAATAAATTTGAAATATTTAATGTAGAAAGGATATTTCTAAGATGGGATATAATTAATATACTATATATATATTATATATATATATATATATATATATATATATATATATATATATATATATATATATATATATATATATATTATATATATATATATATATATATATATATATATATATATATATATATATATATATATATATATATATATATATATATTGTTTGCATATCAGTCAATGACTTTGATTAATTATATGATTAACAGTGAAGAACCCGCAAGTCATTAACAGTAACATTAATTCCTGAGCCTGTATTGAATATACATTAAAATTGATTTTAAGACACGAGAGATATTCAATCTTCATCAATAATTTTAACAAGAGATTTATTATTCGTTTATATTTATTTATTATATTTTTTTTTATTATTTTTTATTTATTTTTTATTTTTGTTTTCAGTGGTCAATGATCGAAAAGCATACGCCCCTGAATGAGCTTTTCAAGTAATGATATATATATATATATATATATATATATATATATATATATATATATATATATATATATATATATATATATATATATATATATATATATATATATATATATGAAATCTATGAACGTCAGAAAGGCCAGTGGTCCGGATGGCATTCCCCCTCGCGTTCTGAGGGAGTGTGCTTTCGAGTTGGCGCCTGTCCTCTTTCAGCTCTACTCTCTATGCCTTAATACTAATATTTTTCCTCAGTGCTGAAGCAGGCATATGTTCAGCCGATCCCGAAAAAAAGGTAGCCGCTTTGACCCTTCCAACTATCGACCTAAAATTCTCACTTGTGTTCTGTCTAAATTTTTTGAAATTCTCCTCAACTCTCATTTCCTGTACTATTTGGATTCTCATTCTCTTCTCTCAGATCATCAGTATGGCTTTCGAAGCTCGACGTCAACTGATGACATACTCTCCTATCTCAATGATTTATGCTCTTCTGCCCTTAGGGACTTCGGGGAGTGGTGCTTAACATATCCAAGACTTTTCTTCTCTTTTCTTACTCTTGTCTAGTTTTCTCTCAGATCGTTCCATTTCGGCACTTGTAGATGGAGCGCCTCTTCTTCCTTTCCTGTCAATTGTGGCGTTCCTCAGGGTTCTGTTTTATCTCCAACTTTATTTTTACTTTTCATTAACGACCTTCTCAACTGCACTTTTAACTCTGTTCACTCTTATGCTGATGACTCAACTTTCCATTCTTCTACTCATTTCAAAACTGCTCCCTCTTTTGCTTCTAGAGTTGCTTCTCGTCTTCAACTTTCCAATTCTATTCTTGCTGATCTGGATGGGATTTCTCGGTGAGGTTATAGCAAGCCTTGTAAAATTCAACTCTTCACATCTCCCTCTCCAAAACACCTCCCAACTTTCCTATCTTCTTCGATGGCTCTCCAGTCTCACCAGTAAATACATTAACATTCTTGGTCTTAACATAAACAATAAATTGTCTTGGAAACCACATATCACAATGGTTGCTAAGGCGGCCTCTAAGAAGCTGCGAATACTGTTCAGGTTGAGAGAATATTTCTCTTCCGAGCAGTTACTCCAATTATATAAGGGTCTTATTCGCCCTTGTGTGGAGTATTGTTCTCACATTTGGGGGGATCCAGTTCCTCATCTCTTCTAGATATGGTTGAGTCTAAGGCAAAAAGTATAATTAACTGTCCTCTACTTTCAAACTCTCTTGACCCTCTATCCCTGTGACGTGAAGTTGGCTCACTATCTCTTTACAACAGGTACTACAAGGATAGAATTCGAACCCTGACCTCTTGGATGGTAAGCAAAAGTATTGCCTCCGTGCCAAGACAGTACAAAAACGAAAACGTGCTGGGAAGGCTCAGACTTGAAAAGTTGAATACATTTTAACTCCACGAGCATTAAATCGGTTTTAAATGATTATAAAACAGTCTGTGAAAGAAGAGGAAAGAACTTGACCCTGTTGCCCTATGTCAGAGTGCAGTCGGGGGTTCTCCGCTTGGGGAGGTCTACATGAACAGCGTTTTATGAGCCTTCCTAGGGCGATTTCATATTTGTACTGTCTTGGAGCTGAGGTAGCACTCTTGCTTACCATCCAAGAAGTCAGGGTTCGAATCCTAGTATAGCAAACTTTAAAAGTTGAATATATTTTGACTCCATGAGTGTTATAATGGTTTTATCGTTTTATCTTTTTATTCATATATATATATATATATATATATATATATATATATATATATATATATATATATATATATATATATATATATATATATATATATATATATATATATATATATATATATATATATATATATATATATATATATATATATATATATATATATATATATATATATATATATTGACATGATTTTTTTTATAATCTCCGATTCAGATAGTCAAGGTTTTTTTTATATGAAATAATTTTCGTATCAACTTTGTGACGACCTTGTTATAAATAGTATTGTTCTCAATAGTTAAAATATTCGAATAATATGTATACAATTGAAGCCGTAACATGACTGAGTCTTGTTTTCTTAGACCCCCCATGGTCGTAAATCTCGAATATTATATTTGATGATTATCCACCCTTGCATGATAACACATGTGTTATTTTAATATATTTGTGTTATTTTAATATGTGTATTTTAATATGTTTGTGTTATTTTAATTTATGTATTTTAATATGTTTGTTTCCATTAAACATATTAAAATGTGTATTTTAATATGTTCAAGGAACTGAGCTGCTCAAAAAGGGATCAAATTTTATATCAGGGCGAATGTTGACTTGTATCATCAATAGGTTACTGTTAATATTATTTGTAGTAGTTTTAATATTACTGTTAGTATTATTTGTAGTTTTTTTTTTGTTTTTTTGTTTGTATTATTTGTAGTATTTTTAGTATTATTGTTGAACTTAGGTTGTTTAAACTTTTCTTGTTGGTTTCTTAGATTATTGAAGTTTACATTTACAAAGTTTTTGAAATGGGTGTATTAATAATAATAATAATAATAATAATAATAATAATAATAATAATAATAATAATAATATAATTTTTATTATTATTATTAAAATTTAAATTATTATTTCAATTATTATTTATTTATTTATTATTATTATTATTATTATTATTATTATTATTATTATTATTATTATTATTATTATTATTATTATTATTATTATTATTATTATTATTATTATTATTTATTCGAGTATGTAGACTCCGTGCCAGGCAGATGCCTTACATCGGTGGACCTCTTCCTCTGAAATATAAAACCCTTATGGAAGAAATCACTAAAAACATTAAAAAAAAAACTCCTTGAATCATAGTTTTTAAATTTATTATTTAAACAAGAAGGAAAACTTAATAAATTAAAAAAAAAAAAGAACTTAATAGAGCAAGAATTAGAAACAAAAAAGACCCATAATAAAACTCTAGAGGTGAATATAGAAGCCATGAAAAACAAAATAGAAAAAGTAGAACAAAAATTGCAAAAACAAACAGAAATAATGGAACATTTAAAGCAACGAAAAGAATCAAATGCATGTTTTTATCAGGACCAAAGTGTACCGGAAGGTAGGGAGAATGAATACTGCAATCTCATAGTAACAAATCTTATTCGCAGCAAACTAAATATTAACCTGCAAGATGGAATCAATTATGGGTGCTTCAAGATTGGGGTATGAAAAGGCTGGTATCCCGAACAGATGACCAATAAGGTTTAATGTTCCAGACGAGAAAACAAGAAGTAAACTAATAGCTGTATGCATAAAAGTAAAACCAGATATCTATATAAATGAATATCAGACCACATATAACAAAAATACTATTAGGAAGAGCACTAGAAGTAAAAAATGATTTGAAATTAATTGAGTTGTAGCAGATCGAAACTGTCGAACAGATGATGCATATGCAACTACTCAACGTGCTTTGTCAAACACGGTGTTTAAATGTTAGTAACATTAAGTCTAAATACACAAAAATCTTCTTTTTTTCCAAGATTTAGAAGACGTTTCAAAGATAACCTACTTTTAACAATAAAGATTAATTATGATTTTATTGTTCAATTACTAATTTAGCCACAAAATATGGTAATTTTTATATGGATATGTTCTGTATATATATATATTTATTATTTTTTCATATATTATTATTATTATTATTATTATTATTATTATTATTATTATTATTATTATTATTATTATAATTTTATTATTATTATTATTTTTATTATTATTATTATTATTCATTATTTAAATTACTCTTTCTTTCCCTCCAATTCTCGATTATTCTTATTTTTATTTTATATTAATTCTTATTATTTATTATTTTTATTATTATTATTATTATTATTATTATTATTATTATTATTATTATTATTTTATTTATTTTCATTATTCTTAAATATTAAGACTCTGATTTATTATACTAATTATTAAGTTTACTTTATTGAATTAATATTATTAAAAATTACTATTCACTTGATTAAAATTATTATTATTATATAATAATAATATTTATTAAAAAGTGAATAAAGATTGAAGAATATTTTCGTACATTATAATAAACCAATAAATACACTGAATACCAATTCTACCATTATGAAATAATAAAATAATTTTAACTACTTTGAATAGTTAGCGTATTGAGAAACTAAATATAGGCATCATAATCTACGTTAAAATATTTTAAGAGAGAAATATAAAAACAAATCAGAAGACATTTTTGCAAGAAAATAAACCACTTTCCCAAAATTTTTAGCAACAAAATGACAGTAAA
>SEYY01000262.1:22500-42500 GCA_009176605.1 Armadillidium nasatum
GTCCTTCATTTACTCCTCACCTCATCATCATCATTTGGGAGCTGGTATTGGAGTTGGAGCTGCTAAGAATTCGTAGCGGGCATGCCCCAATGCACTGTCTTCTATCTTCATTTATTTGTGAAACGTTCTTGACTATATTTAATTTCCACTTTGAACATTACCTGTCATCTTCAAGAACTGTCTTTTTCTTGCTTTTTTTTAATGACAGAAAGATTGTGAGGAAGAGAAACCATTGGATCTTCTACTGAGAAAATAATTTTCATAGTGTTACGTTTGAGATTTTAGCACTAATACGAGATGAAATAAAAGATGCTTCAGTTTATATATATATATATATATATATATATATATATATATATATATATATATATATATATATATATATATATATATATATATATATATATATATATATATATATATATATATATATATAGGAACCGACCGGGGCCCCGGCCCCGGCTAAAAATCAGGGAAAACAGGGGTTTGCCTGCCGGGGTTAAAATGGCAAATTATACTTGAGGGGACAATCAAAATTTTTTTTTATTTTCAGCCGATTCTCTTGAAATTTTCAGTGTATATAGCTTTTTTCCTGGTGAAAAACCACTTTTCGGAATAACTTGAAATTTGGATGTATATTCATAATTCTATCGGCAACGAAAACATGTAACAGACATTTGTTCCCAAAGTTATAGAAAAAATGTTATAAGCCCAAAACTGAACAACTATAGAAAAAAAATCCACCTTTTCGGTCAATAAAATTTAAAACAAAATTAAAAATTTATAACTAGGAGGGTGCATAGAGGATGGATGGGGCTACAAATTCTTCTCTATACTTTATTCGATGCGAGTCGTTGGTTTCGAGATATAGCATCTCAAAAAAGGTCCATTTTTGACCAAATTTCAAATATTTCCAAAGTTTGAGAGGCTATATCTCGCTTCAACCAAAAAAGCATTTAATAATGCACTAAATAAAAATTGCAGCCCTGTCCCTCCTCTAAACAGTATCCAAAAATAAAAGAAATAATAGGTAGCGTGTTTTTTAAATAATTTTTTTCTCGGTAAGGGTACGATTTATTTTTTAAGAAAATTTCTGGCTTAAATCTTTTTTCTAGATGTGATATCAAAAATCTGTTCTCACCAATGCAAATGCAAGAAATTGGAGCTAAGATTATTCAGTTAAATTTTCAGCTCATGTGGACCAGTGGTTTGACCCCGTTATTCATTTTTTTCAACTTTTTGTCCAAATAACTTTCAAACCGTTATAGACTCAGAAAAATGCTCAAAATCAACTCAGAACTTTGGGAAAAATGCACATTCCCTGAAAATTTCAGCTCAATCAGTCAAATAATAATAAAAAAAATTTAAACAAAATAAGAAAATTAAGATATTTCTTCTTGCTTTTTTAAAATTTTCTCTTTTTTTCTGTTTCTTTTGACTACTCCTTTTCTGCTAGTGAATGTTCATTTTTGTGTTTTGATTTTAGTGCCCCATAAAGATTTGGTTGAAAATTTTTTACTTGTACCACCCGGAGGTCCTCTTCTAATTTTCTGACTGCAGATGTTACATTTAGCTATTTCGAGCCTATCCTGAAACATTGTAAAGTACTTCCATACTGCTGAAGCTGATATTTTAACCATATTGATTGAAAGTATAAAAAAAATAATAAATTTTTAAATAATGTAGCTAATTGATTCAAGTTTGATACATAGCAATGATATAATAATATGTATAAATATAGGTTATATTGATAATTTTATATCTTACATTTTTTCAAACTTTACTTTGTGGGCTTATAGGTAAAGCTGTTGAATCACTATTATGAATCAAATTTTTTTTTTTTTTTTAATTTTTAGACTTTTTATTATACAAAATCTGTAATTTTCTGACATTTTTCCAGAGAAAATGCATATAATCATTAATTTAAGTGAATGTTGGCTATTCTACGCCTTTCTTATAATTAAATAGTCCTCAATTAACTTTATATCTAATTGTTTTAACCTAAAATTTTAGTGCTTTTGACCTCTTCACAAATTTTAGGCAACCCCGGCCAGAACCCCGGCCCCGGCAAAATTCTAGCCCTGGTCGGTCTCTTATATATATATATATATATATATATATATATATATATATATATATATATATATATATATATATATATATATATATATATATATATATATATATATATATATATATATATATATATATATATATATATATATATATATATATATATATATATATATATATATATATATATATATATATATATATATATATATATATATATATATATATATATATATATATATATATATATATATATATATATATATATATATATATATATATATATATATATATATATATATATATTTACGTATTTATATATTTACGTATTTATATATTTAGGTATTTATATATTTACGCATTTATTTAAATAGTAACATAACACACTATGTTCAGAATGCTGTGAGTGACGTAAAGACTTTCGAAGGTTATTTTTTTATTTTTCATTTTTTTTTTTTTTTTCCTAAGTTATTTTTTAACTTAGCAACAAGACCATAGCTATGATCATAGCCTTTTCGGTGCTTTGGCTAGCTCTGTGGATACAAATTCAGAAGCCGTCGTAACCCAAAAATTCCAAATATCATAAGATTTCCTTTTAAGAAGATTCTTATGAATTTCAAAATTCTAATAATTTCTCTGTTGCTAGAAAAGTGTTGTCCATTATGTTATAATTGGTATTTGTCAATCATAAATAAGGATACTGTAGACATAATTCAGTAGACATATTCTTTCAATGTTACTTATTTGTATTTGGTGTTTGTGCCATAATATTTAATTAACCGAGATTACATAAGTGTTAGAAACTTTTAGCCTAGATTACCAAATTTTATTACAAAGAAAAATAGAGAGATTGCAGTAAGAGTCACCTGAGGCTATGAACATTTGCTGGATTATACTATTTTGCAAATCCTGCAAAGTGTCTGGATTTCATTTTTCTAAATTTTTTTTTTTTTATTATTATTATTATAACATCAAGTTAGGCTATAGTAATCAAATGAATTTATTCACATTTACACTAATTTTTTTTTTTTTTTTAATATCCTGTTTTAGGATATAATTACATCGAAAACATCCTGTCCCCTTAACTGTTTTTTATTCCAATAAATTAGCCTATTGTTTCTGTTCAGTATTCTCCCCAACATATCAAGTTTCTTTTCCTTAGTCAAGTAGCTCAAACCTGTGCACATTATTCAGTTAATGGTTTAACATAACTTATAAAACTAAATTTTTGCCTCCTTAATATATAATTAATATTTTTCTATTTCATACTCCTAATATTTTGATAGATCTATTTCTGCTTTTTAACTATTCTTTGAATTTTCAAATTACTAATAATCATATTCAGATTTTTTTTCATTCAGTTTAAGCCATTCCCTATTTCATTGATGGTGAACCAGTGACCCGCGGATCAAAAATTGACACACTACCAACTTTTTAGTGACCCATGAGAAGAGGTGGAAACTCAGTAAATTGATTTAAAAAATATTTAATTTCTTAGAAACTATGCAGCACTACCAAACATGATGATGTTTCCAATTCTTTCATCTGTTACTTGGCTAGTCTTATAATGTTTTGTTCAATTGTGGCGAGAAACTTTTAAAAACCAAATAAATTAAATAATATTGAAACATTTTTAAAATGGCTTATTTAGTCACCTATATATGTTATCTAATTATTTTTTTCTTTATAGTTTATCATTTGTCAATGTTTAGTATTAATGTCTACTCATTTTTTTGTGATCATGCTAATCTAGTTTATGATAATTTTTGTGCATATGTAAATTATAAATATATTAATATATTAGTAAAATATAATTATAAATATATTAATATATTAGTAAATTTATATGTGACCATTTATGTTTCTAAAATTTTTAGATGTACTAAAAGTGACCTGGCTACTACATTCACTATATCTGTGTTTAAAAAATTGCCTAATTCATCATAAGGGACTAACCACTTTATTTATCTTAAACTTAATATTACTATTATTAAATTAATAAAGAATTTCTTACGTATTTTAGTAATATTTCTTTCCAGTGTAATTTTTACCATTTCTTGACTCTTATCACCTAGTTTAGCTCATTTCTTATTCTCCTGAGTTGTAAATTTATAATAATATAATTGATTTTCTTAAATAATCATTCCTAAATTACCTCTAGTTGCTTCACTGGTTGATTTTCTTACATAATCTGAATATTATTCAGATTAACTTATAAATTTAATTAAATTTTTAATTTTTTCTCATGTTATTATGTCAGCCTTCCTCAAATATTAACATTAGAATTAATGAAAAGAAAAATATCAGTATAAAAATTTGAAAAGTAATTTTTGACAAAAGAAATTAAAGTAATAAATGTGAATGATAGTGTAGTAAAAATATGGCAGATTTGAAATGGGTGAATTAATAATTTGAATAAGCTTGAGTAAACAGTGTGTTAGAAGTTAATATTTAATTGTCAATTTTGATGTATATTGATAGTCATATTTAAAGCTTGAGCAAGAGGTGTGTTAGAAATTGTTTAATTGTTAATTCTTATGTATATTGAAATAGTCAGATTTGTCAAAGTGAGTGAAAGCGTTGTTGTATACCAGCACATGAAAGAAAGTAGTGGGGGTGGGGAAAAAAGAATGTTTAGTACACAATAAATAGTTCCTTTGACTTGAATTTAAATCCTGATTATTTTTTTACTATCTTGTAGTACATGATCAGGCAAAATACTTTAAAAATAATGTTGATTTTCAAGAAGATTTTATGTTTTGTAATGAGTTATATTAATTACTATAGATATTTTTAGGTGATCAGTACAGTATTATTAAATAATTTGGTACCTTGAGGGGACTTACTAAGCAAATTACTTGAAGAATTACTGTATCATTAATCAGTTTAACCTTAAGTTGTTAGTTGCTGATGCAAGTTAAAAGTAACTTTTTAAAGTTTGTTTACCAAGGAAATATATCTTAATTTTATTGAATTATAATATATATAATACTTGTGGATATTAGTTTTCCAGTTTTGTTTTAGAAAAATAATTATAAACTTTCAGATGTTTCAATAAAGTGAAATCATTTTTATTTAAAGGCCATCTTAAATATCTTTATACTAATAATGATATTTAAATAAAAATGATTTCACTTTATTGAAACATCTGAAAGTTTATAATTTGATATATCATGGAATTGAGAAGTAACTAAAGAATGTTAATTAACCACATAGATACTAATGTTTTATTTTAAGTTGGAAGGTTGACTAGGCTATTTTCATACCCAGGTCACTTACAGTTAAATTGACTTAATGTTAATGAAAAGTAATTCACAAAAACTGTATAAGTATCTTTCTTTGACTAAAGTTTAAATGCATATTCTTTAGTAATTCATTTTGGTGTAGATATAAATGACAAGTTTGAGCCAGACCTATTTATAGTATATAAAAATGAGACAGACATGCTAATGTTACAATCTTAAATAAAATGATTTCTTGAAAAATCAATTTAATATTAAAAAGTTATATTTTATTCTAGTTTCAGATTTTCAAATTTGTAACCAATCATAGCATATTAATGCCTTTGGAAGGAGGTTCATCACCTCCTAAGTTAGGAGTTCTTCTTGATAGAGATCCTTATTTGAATCCCCATACAGTAGAAATTGTAAGAAGGTAAGTAATTAGATTCTAGGTTTATTCAGTATGTTGCTCTATACACTATTTGCAT
Source organism: Armadillidium nasatum (assembly GCA_009176605.1). Taxonomy (NCBI): domain Eukaryota; kingdom Metazoa; phylum Arthropoda; class Malacostraca; order Isopoda; family Armadillidiidae; genus Armadillidium; species Armadillidium nasatum. The sequence continues at coordinate 28,283 of SEYY01000262.1, forward strand.
AAAATCTTCATGTAAGAAAAGAAAAATTCATATATATATATATATATATATATATATATATATATATATATATATATATATATATATATATATATATATATATATATATATATATATATATATATATAATATTTTTATATTTATATATTTATATATATATTATATAGTTATATAAAATTATATATATATATAATATATAATATTTTATATATTTTATATAAATAAGAATAAAATCGCAATGAATATATATTAATTCATATAATGAAGCTGATGAAACTATAGTAAATATATATAAATATATTTTCATTTTTCACTAATGTCATTTATCCAATTTTGCACAAAAGTTCAAATGCTTGAATAATCTAAAGAAGTTTTGAAAATAAAAGTGCAGTGAAAACAAGACCAATTTTTTAGAGCAAATTAAATTATCAAATAGCTGTAATTTAAAATTACAAATTTACACATGCGTGGTTTTGACATGGTGTCTATTTTGTTTAAATATGAGTATATTATGTAGAACTTCATTTTTTAATTACTGTATTTATTAATTTTCAGATATAAATGTTTCAAAGATATCGCTGACGCAATTGAAGAAAATGAAGGGGGATTTGAAAAGTTTACACGAGGATATGAAAATTTTGGAGGTCATGTTAAGGATGATAATACGGTTGTGTGGAAGGAATGGGCCCCTGCTGCAGAACAGATGTACCTAAAAGGAGAGTTTAGTAAGTTTAAAAAAAAAAAAAAAACTAGGAAATTGTTGCATCATCGGATGTATGTACTCTAAATATACTTTTTAATTATTATTCTCACAAGTTTACTCATTTTTGTCATATCAATTCTCAAAAAAATGTTGTTCATTCTGAGTCATTAATTTTTTCTTTGTTTTATATATTTATTTAGACGACTGGAATGCAACGTCACATGCTTTTAAGAAGTTAGAATTTGGGAAATGGGAACTTACAATACCTCCGAAAAGTGATGGCTCTTGCGCCATACCGCATTTGAGTAAAGTCAAGGTAAGTTTGTTGTAAACACACATTTTTTATTTGAAAAGTTAAATTGATTATTATTTTGCATCATATATATATATATATATATATATATATATATATATATATATATATATATATATATATATATATATATATATATATATATATATATATATATATATATATATATATATATATATATATATATATATATATATATATATAACATTTCAGCTTATTATCCAAGTTCCTCCAGATAAGGTAAATGATAATATAATTTATTATTATTATTATTATTATTATTATTATTATTATTATTATTGTACTAATTCAAATGCTACTACTGTTAACAATATTACCAACCATCATAATATTAGTCATATTTGATTTGGGTAGTCTTTTTAACTAGTTCAGTAATGATTTAATTAACATTAATACATTTAGTTTTGAAAGCATTTATATTATTATTCCTATTTTGCTTGATACGATTTTACTCAATCCATTACTAACAGGTGAATTCTAAGGAAGCTGCCTCTGATGTACGGGTAATTTTTAAACATTGTGGAAAATTTATATTTCCTAAGTTTATTATTATTATTATTATTATTATTATTATTATTATTATTATTATTATTATTATTATTATTTTGTTATTTCTATATGCTCTTCTTTATTTTATTTTTTCTTGTAAATAGTAAACCTTATAATATTTTGTTGTATGGGGAAATCTTGGAAAATGTTAAAAATTTTTTTTTTTTATTATTATTATTATTATTATTATTATTATTATTATTATTATTATTATTATTATTATTATTTTTTAAAACAGCATGTTTGTATTTATATTTTCTATACCTTAATATTATTATTTAAGGTTTAATTCTTTCCTGTCAGTATATTGATAATCCTCATGAGAAATATATACTGTGTAATGCCCTTTCTTGTCTTGTTGATAGAATTTTGCACATACCTTTATTAGTACCTTCCACTTTGTATTTACTGTTATTTATATTTCCTGAAACTAACAAAATGTTTTTTGTAACATTGTTAAGTCTGAAAGCTGCATCTTTTTAGTTAAAATTTTATGAATCTTTGATAATTGTACTGTTCTAATATTTTTTTTCTTGTTTATGTCTTCCTTAGTTTTATATCAATAATGAATGATTTTTTTCTTCACTCTCCATTCTAATGTAACAAATTTTTTTTTTTTTAATATTGTATAACAAAGCGTAATTGAATTGTTCATTCACGGTATATATATATATATATATATATATATATATATATATATATATATATATATATATATATATATATATATATATATATATATATATATATATATATATATATATATATATATATATATATATATATATATATATAATTAAATCCGAGCCATAAAATTGAGCTTCTCGTTTAGGTGCACATTTATTAAATAGGAACTGATATATATATATATATATATTGCAAAAATTATTAACCGGAATTGAAGTAATAAAATGTTTGTTATTTGAAGGATTTGTGTTTAACTTGTGTTTCTAACTTCAGAGAAGTATTATATCATAACTATTGCAAAAAGTTTTTTTTTCTTATGTCAGTAGTAGTATTTTTTATTTTAAACAATAAATCACTACTAGATGCCACATTAGTGATTTATAAGGATGCGAATGAGTAGAGAAAGAGAGAGAAAGGAAAAAAATATCACCTTTTCAGATGAATGCAGACACACCTTGAAATAGATTATTTTCAAAATAAAGACAAGCATATATATATATATATATATATATATATATATATATATATATATATATATATATATATATATATATATATATATATATATATATATATATATATATATATATATATATATATATATATATATATATAAAGTTATTTGAAATGTTGCAATTTTTTTGTTTTTTCATTAGTTTCTTAGGAGCCTTGCACTTTAACTTATAGAAAAATGATAATTAAAATACCAGAGTAGTTCACACAAATATTTTTATAGACTTATTTTGATTATAGTTGTACTTTGCAAGTCACATTCTCGTATGTAAAACATCAAGTACTGGGAACTCTGTTTAAGAGGAAATAGATTAGATTTCTTTATTTATTGCTTTCAGTAAATCTAATAATTCTGTACCTGTTAATCAAGAAGGTCATTATCGGTTTACATATGTGGATTATTGCTTTATTCGCTAGTAAATTGATGCAAAAAATAATTTCCACAGGTAAGCAACTTAACAGATGGGAAAACAACTGTAGATAGGCTTTCACCTTGGGCTACCTATGTTGTAGCCCCTCCCAAAACTGAAGGAACTGCTTATGAACATCGTTTCTGGAATCCTCCAAAAGATAAGGTATATATATATATATATATATATATATATATATATATATATATATATATATATATATATATATATATATATATATATATATATATATATATATATATATATATATATATATATATATATATATATATATATATATATATATATATATAAATTAGTAACTAATTATATACTGCTTGTATTTGATTAATTATTTGTTACTTGTTGTATTTTATATTTAGGTTTTATTTGATTTAGGTGTATACTTTCAAATATCCACGACCATCCAAACCGAAGAGCTTGAAAGTATATGAATGTCATGTTGGAATAGCAACTAGTGAATATCGAGTTGGAACTTACTTAGAATTTGCCCACACTGTTCTTCCCAGAATTGTCAAATTGGGTTAGTTTGATTCTTGTGTATACAAGTATTTTTTTTTTTTTTAAACTGTTATCCTCGAGAGTTTTATTACCTGTAATATAGTATTTGATTGTACATAAACTGAATTGTTTGAAATATTATTTGTTGTGAATTTAAGATAGTTTCTTTCCTTTGCATAGTCGTGCTTACGAGTGATTTATTTATTTTCATATTTTTCATTATTCAGTTCAGTGTATCATATGTATGTTTTACATAATTCCTCATCATTTCTTTTTTGCATTAATGAATATTATATTTGTTTTTAGGTTACAATGCTATCCAAGTTATGGCTATTATGGAACATGCTTATTATGCTAGTTTTGGCTACCAGGTTACCAGCTTCTTTGCTGCTTCTAGGTAAAATCTATGTTTTTTTCCTCTGAAGACTTAAGATAAGTATCGACATATGGAGCTTATCTTCAATTATAATGATATTGTCCTTTTATGAAAATGTCTTGTACTACTTATAAAACTATATAGTTTTTCACCTATTCATATATAAATGTTTCCCTTTACTTACTTTTAATTGTTCAATACAATCTATTAGCCGTTATGGAACACCTGAAGAATTGAAGGAAATGATTGACATTGCTCATTCGATGGGACTCTATGTTTTACTTGACGTTGTACACTCGCATGCTTCCAAAAATACTATGGATGGTTTGAACGGTTTTGACGGTACAGACTCGTGCTATTTTCATTCGGGTGGACGAGGTAACCACGACTTATGGGATTCCAGATTGTTTAATTACTCAAGGTAATAATACTTTACCAATAAGGTGTTTGTCTTTCATAAAATTTAATTATAAAAACTTTTAGCATTATTTTTTTAGATATTAGGGAAATTAACTTTATTTCTGTATATGATTTTTATAGATATATTGAATATTGATTATTTTCCAAATGCTAAACTATGAATTACAAAATTTTAAATTGCAATTTTTGGTTTATTATATTTAGCTAAGAATCATATGCTTTTGAAAAATTTAATAATGTAAAAGAAATGTTAATGCATGAAATTTAAAACATGAAGATTTGACATAGTTTAAAATATTCATGTATGAGATATCTATTCACACTTTCATACATTCATTTGTTTTGTATTTGCTTTCTGAAGAATCAACTTGTTTGTATATTAATGTTATTAATATTTTTATTTTCAGTTGGGAAGTGTTGCGTTTTCTGTTGTCGAATTTAAGATTCTATTTAGAGGTGTATAAATTTGATGGCTTTAGGTGAGCATATTATTTATTCAGGCATTTTGCTAAACTGAAATTGACATATGAAATATTAGTTCATGTTATGTTTACTTAATCTATACACAAAGTTAATTTTTGTGTGTATAATGTTTGATATAAAACTATAATTAATATTCCTTACAGGTTTGATGGAGTTACATCTATGCTGTATCACCATCATGGCATGGGAACTGGTTTTAGTGGTGGTTATCATGAGTACTTTGGGCTTTCAGTAGATACGGAGTCGGTTGTTTATCTTATGTTGGCTAATTATATGCTTCATTTATTGCATCCGGAAACAATTACAATAGCAGAAGTATGTTCAATGATTCATTGTCTATTTAAAATTATTTGTGTGGTAATATGATGTTTATTTAGTTTTTGGTTGCAGGATGTGTCTGGTATGCCAGCTTTATGTCGACCAGTTGAGGAAGGTGGAACTGGATTTGATTATCGGCTTGGAATGGCTATACCCGACCATTGGATCAAACTTCTGAAAGAGCAGTCAGATGAACAGTGGAGTATGGGAGCTTTGGTATTCAATTTGGAAAACAGGCGGTATCAAGAGAAAACAATTGCCTATGCAGAATCCCATGATCAGGCTTTGGTTGGTGATAAAACCATAGCATTCTGGCTTATGGACAAACTCATGTACACTCACATGTCCCGTTTGTCGGAGCCAAATTTGGACGTCGATCGAGGGATGGCTCTTCACAAAATGATTCGATTACTTACTCATGGATTGGGAGGTGAAGGATATCTTAATTTTATGGGGAACGAATTTGGTCATCCAGAATGGCTTGATTTTCCAAGAATAGGCAATAAGGAAAGCTTTCATTATGCACGTCGTCAGTGGCATCTCGCCGATGACGACCTTCTTAGATATAAATATCTCAATGACTTCGATGCAGCTATGAATAACTTGGAAACAAAATATGGGTGGCTAGCTTCCGATCCTGTGAGATAGTTTCTTATTTCTATTTTTAAGAAATTTTTAAAGAATTTACAATTACTATTTTATGTATTTATTTATTTTTATCAAAATTTGTAGTTTGAATATAAATTACCATCTACAGATGCTCGTAAAATATTGTTAAATAACCAGTATCCTTTAAATCAATGAATTAATATTTATAATTTCATTGTTATAAATTTTTTCTCATTTTAATTGTTTTTTTAAAAATCTAAGTAGACATATTATTTCATTTATTTTTCAAATATTAACCAATAAATTTTTTTTATCTTATATTTCAGGGTTTCACAAGTACGAAGCATGAAGGGGACAAAACTATAATCTTTGAAAGGGGTGGTCTTGTATTCGCCTTTAATTTCCATTCAAATAATAGTTATACAGATTATAAGGTGATTATAATAATAATAATAATAATCCCCCCTCGCGAAGATAGCCTCTTTGTAGTAGAGAGGGGGTTCGGTCACTTTTGTGTCTGCGATTTTCTATTTTCTATTTTCACCCTATTTTCTATTGTCATTTTTGATGTCTCATTTTATTGTTTTCTTTTCGTTGTACTTTTGTTCAACTTTCTTTTCCATTTCTGTTCCCTTTCTTTTCCATACGTATTGTGGTACGTATTACTTCTCTCACTTATGGTGGTCTTCCCTTTTTCCCCTTTCCTATGCTGGTTGTTGTGGTGCAGATTCTGTGCCGATCTTGTGTCCACCTCCTCCTTCCCTCGTGGGTGAGGGTACAGCTGAAAACTGGTCCTTTTCGCCTTTGACCTGGCCGTCCATTTTAGAAGACTCGAACCTTGGCTAACCACCAAGAAGGCTGTTCTGCACGTGGGTAAAAAAAAAATCTCGGGGCTCCAAGCCACGTGCCATGTGCCATAATCAGAAAACATGCATTTAGGAGTTCCAAAAGCACTTATCCACTTCTCCAGTATTTTCTTGCAAATTTCTCCAGGAGTCTTATTTAACATCCAACTAGTTTGAATATAATTCGTTGCCATGTCCACCAATAACAAAAACTTCTCCCCCCCCACCCCCTCTATTTCTCCTAAGTCCATTGAAACCATGAGAAATCACACTACTGGTCTTGCTGTCGTTCTCTTATACTTCTTGCATACATTACATCCTTCTCAAATTCTTGTAAATCCTTTTTCATTTCACTTTAATTGTTTCTGAATATTTCCTCCCCTTTTTTACTTTCTTCTGATTCTTCTCATATCTTATCATTCTTTCCATGACCAAACTGCAGATGTAATTTCCTTAACTTCTTTCTTCTCTCTTTATCATTCATCCATTCCGTTCCCATAAATACTTTATTTCTTCTTAATCATCTTAACAGTCTTATCCTTAGATGACTTTTAAAGTCTAGTTCACATTTTACTTTTATTTTTTAAGCTTGTCCATTGTTCACAAACTTTTCAAAAGCTTTTATTGTTCCCATGTTTTCCCATGATCTCCCTAACTATCAACCATGGAATATCTCTTTTCAACAATTTCTGTTCTTATTTTCACTTTCATTCCTCCCAATATACATGGGATAAACACAACTTTATAAGCTTTATACTCTGAATTAAAAATATCCTTTTCTACTCTTCCAGTTCCTTATTCATCTTTTTTAAGACTTCAGCTAATAATCTCGGCAGTATCTTTGACAGTTTTATTACATACTGTATTGAGAATTCCTTCTATTTCACCAAAATCTAATTTATTCTTCTCTTTATCCTGTTTTGTCCACAGTACACTTTCTACTTCTATTCCCGTAACCATTTCTTCTCTTCCTCTTCTGTTACATTCTCTTGTGATGTGTCCTATTTCTTACATTTTAAACATATTTTTTCTCTTTTTTACAATATCTTGCCACATGACCTTCCTGTCCACATTCAAAACACTTTTAACTCCTTTTTCTTCCTTCTTTTTTGTGTTTTTCTATGTCTTTCCTCCTCCCTTCCCATCCAATCCTCTTCCTTACTTTTCTCACTCTCTTACTACCATTCTCTTCAAATATTCTCCTCAAGGCACTTTTAACCACTGAACACATATTCTTCCTTACCACAACTCCCAATAAAATATATTTTTCCATTCTTGTCAATATCGCACCAAATTACAAATTACTCCCTTTCAATTTCTTCCTCATTTTTCCTTCCCCTACTTTTTCACATACTCTTGATGCTTCTTCATACCTCAAAATATACCTTTTCGTATTTTCTTCCTCTTTTTTTCAATTTTTAAAAACTATTGCATTTTCCATTTACCTTGTTCTTGTGTCTTAGTTAAATACCTCTTCCAATTTCCCCAGTCCTTCCTTTATTCCCTTCATTACTTTCATGTCAAAGTTTCTCACTACATCATAAGCCCTCCCAGTTAAAGCCATTCTTATCTCAATACTTGGGTATTTCTATTTATCTTCAGACACTATCAATCAGTCATCCACTTTTTTTTCCGGGAATCCTTATACTCCCGTATCTTCTCTGAAAATGTAGAAATATATACTGATTCATTTCTTTCTTAATATTTCTATCTTTATTTCTTCACCACTTTCATTCTTCTTCAGAAACTACGCTCTGTTACCACTGAATAACTATACTCTATTCAGTACATTCTACAATCAGAAATGCAATAAAGAAATTACTTTAACTTACACAGAAAGGAGAACTTTTTTGGTCCCTTGTCTGATAAGATATGTAATTATAATGATTGACCACGGATAGAGTCCCTTTTCTCCTTTTTAGGCTGACTGTTCCTAACACAATAAATGCATTACAAAGCCAGCGGAAAAATCCGCATTCCCCATACTTACCTTTACAGTTCAACTATATTGTATCAGAAGATATTTAAGTTACTCTAAGTCTGTATAACTATATAAGTAAAAAACGATGGCACTCCTCCTTTATCCTCAATAAATTATTTATATAAAGCCAAAAGGGATTGAAAAGCCTGAAAAGGAAAAAAACCAACGTTAAACAAATTTACAATGATGAGAAGCATTGAGAACTTATTCTCAATCCTTCTCATAGAAACACTTATCTTTCTCGCTTCTGTGTTCTTTTTATTGTAGGATTTTTCATTATTTTCATTTCTGAAGTTTTCATTTTTTGAGTGAACATCTTTAAGCATTTATCTTAAAATATATTAATTGTTTCTTTTCTCATTTGTTAACTTTTTTTTTTTTTTTTTTTTTGAACTTTTAACTTTTATGATTTTAACTTATTTTCATAAGATGCATTTTAGATATCTAGGCTTTCCCTTTGATCTTTGATATAATTTACGTTGGGCACACGTTTGTGCTCTTTAAAATCCGAATTTTTGTCTATCTTTCAACCTCTAAAATGTTTAAATAGTCATTTCTTCAGTAACTGAAAACATAACATTAAATTACCTACCTTTAAATAATAATAATAATAACAATAATTATAATAATATTATTATTATTATTATTATTATTATTATTATTATTTCATTGTGTAAATTTTTTATTAAGCATATAAATTAAAAAATTTTTGCTATTACTTTATAAAAGATAAATTTAATAATAAAACTAACGTTGAAACAACTACACAAAAATTGATAGGAACATTAATAATAATAATAATAATAATAATAATAATAATAATAATAATAATAATAATAATAACAATAATAATAATAATAATAATAATAATAATAATAATCCATTAGGTATCAAATTATTCAATGTTTTTTTTTGTTCATTTTTAGATTGGCGTTGGCCATAGTGGAAAGTTCAAAATTGTATTAGATACTGATGCAGAAGAATTTGGAGGTCATAAACGCCTTGATCACAGTACAGAGTTCTTCACAAAAGAAGACCCTTTCAATGGTAGACAGTATTCAATGATGGTGAGTCACTTTATTATTTGTTGAAATGTAACATTACTGAAATGAATTTGCTTTAGATACAAGAGTTAGTGAGTCTTAATCCGAAATTTTTTAGTGTAGACCTTTAAATAATCCTAATTTGAATCCAACTCCACAGTCAAATCAAACTGAGAATCAAATTAATTGTACAGTATATTTCATAAACAAATATTTCTTTCAAATATGAATGTTATATTTTAATGAATATTTATATATTTTATTGCAGATATATCTCCCTTCAAGAGTTGCTGTTGTTTTGGCCAAAGTCGAATAATAATGATAATAAAAAGGTCTTAATAATAGAAAGAAGAATTATAAAGTTATGGAAAAAGTATTAGGAAGGTGGCTCAAAAGCCACCTGAAAAAGTGAAATGTTGATAATAAGAATGCAAAGAAAAATTTTAAGATTGGCAGCAACCAGTATTATGAGCATTTTTTGATATATATATATATATATATATATATATATATATATATATATATATATATATATATATATATATATATATATATATATATATATATATATATATATATATATATATATATATATATATATATATATATATATATATATATATATATATATATATATATATATATATATATACGGGAAAAACCAATTTAATAATAGTTAAAGCAAATGTAAATTGCTCTTCCATATTTAGACAGTATAATTTAAATTCCACCAACCAAACTTAGTTAGAAATTCATCACAGGTAGAAAAGTGGACCATAGTAACTACAATAGTTTTAGAATTGTAAAAAAAAAACATTTTTTATTTACTTTTTCTTTTTTTTTTAAAGTATTAAATAAAATATTTTAACATTTCATTTTTCAGCAAAAAACTATAATGAAACTTTTCTTCACTTTTTCAAATGGTATACGAGTATTAGTTATAATTTATAAATTTATATTTAATTTTATAAAATTAAATAATTTTAAACATTTCAATAATTAGTTTCAGTATCAATGTTGACTCTCAAATTTTATATTTAATTACATAGAACGGTAAATTTGAGATATATATATATATATATATATATATATATATATATATATATATATATATATATATATATATATATATATATATATATATATATATATATATATATATATATATATATATATATATATATATATATATATATCATGGGCTTATGACGAATCGTTTCATTTTTTTTCACATTTGTGTATATTATTCCAAGTAGCTGCTGCCATATTTAGTTATTATTATAGATTATAGGTACAATTAGGGTTTTACCCCTATATATATATATATATATATATATATATATATATATATATATATATATATATATATATATATATATATATATATATATATATATATATATATATATATATATATATATATATATATATATATATATATATATATATATATATATAACTGTCAATACTCAGACATAACAAATTGATTTCCCAAATTATATCCTGTAGTAATTATCCCTATCTGGTTGGTTTCGTGTGAACCTCTGCCCTTTTTCATCAAAGATCGCACACAAACACGCACACATATACATACATACATACATACATACATACAAATCCTGTCGAAATCATTCTTTAATTTTGCCTGCACAGAAAAAAATGCTTTTCTCAGCAAACCTTTCAACCTTTAACTATTTTTCCACGGCTTTAACCTTTTATTTTTTTTACGTTTGCGGAATCTATCCTTATTAGAATGGTTTGGAAACAATTTTAATCGTATCTCAGATCATCGGTATGGTTTCTGTAAAGTGCTGACTGGTGATATTTTGTTATGTTCTGATTCATAGTCTTCTATCCTTTGCATTTTTTGAAATATTTGCTATTGCGTTCGATGTATGGAAAAATTTCTATCGAGTCTGGCTTAAGGAATTCATTTTCTGACTTATACTAAGGCATGTCACAAGACGTATTGTGCAAACAACGTCTGTGAAAGTCCCTGAGTTTATTAATTGAAACAAAATGTGTCTAGGGGTAAAAATATTCTTTTAAAGAAATTCTTATCTTTTATATATTTTTTTCGACCTTCTAATGGTAATTTCAAGAGTCTGTAATATTCTTTCTTATTATATATATAGTATTCTCTATATATCTGATGATTTCCTTAGGTATTAGTAACTTTATTATTCTTCATTTGAAAACCTTTATAATTTTCCTTAATATCTATCATTAGAACTCGTGTTCTTAATATAATGATTATTTCTCTGACATAGATATTCTTCAAATCCAATTAGTTAAAAAATACTATTCCTTTATCTTTCATTTCATGAGGTCTTCTTCCCCTTTTATCTGTATTAACCCTCTTATCGGGTTCCTCTTTTGAATATTTATGATCGAAGAATGACCCTGGGTTAGTAATTGAAATTGTTTAAATACTTAATCTTCTTAACTAGTGTACAATGATTTGAAACATATTAATCAATAACTAAAAGTCGCATTTTATTTTATGAATAAGACAAGTCGATTTAATTATTTCCTTCTTTCATAGTATACTCGTATATGCAAATGTGTGAAGCTTATTTCAGGAACAATGGCATGTCTTCATTGTTACATAGCAGTTGTTGTATACTGTCACAGTTGATCCTAAAATCTACTAATAGTAGTGTTCTTCAACGTTCTTTTCTTTCGGCTACTCGTTTCTACTTTTCACGACGATGATTGATCTTTCATTTCATCAACCCATTCTTATATGGATGATTCCACCAGTCATTCATTTTATTTTGAAAAGTATTCAGTACAGTCACAAAGAACTGATGCTAGTAGAGTGACCGTGGACAAGACACTAAACTTTCTCGTATTTCCAGGTAAGATATAGAAGACCTCTCTTTGTCAAAAAAAAAAAAAAAACTATTCTTTCACTTCTTACTCGACGAAATATGTCACATTATAACGTCTTCAAAAACGACTTAAACCTTTCTCTATCCTCATTATTACGTCTTCAAAAACGACTTAAACCTTTCTCTATCCTCATTATTCTTGGTATTTTCTTCTCATGATTTTTCTTTGAAGGATCGTATTGTTTCTCTTACTTAATAAGCCAAAACTTCACATCTCATCGTTACCTGCTCCAAATGGGACTCTGACCTAGTCTTGGATGTAATAGGCCTTAAATTGGGTAGTTCTACTCGGGTAGCTCTCCTTGAAAGGGTGTAGTTTAGGACTTTTCGTATCAACTCTTCCGCTCGCAGTGATTCTCTCTAATCTTTTTATAGTCGCTGAATTAATTTCATCTCTCTTCTTGTGAAATCATTATAACGACGGATACTGCTATTGCTGTTATAATGGACTCTGCTCCACTGCTCTTCATTTTCTGTTGATATTACAAACGACGCAGCTGCTGTTCAATCTCGTCACATACTTCCTCATGAGAAGCATATGTATTCCTCATAATCTCATTCTATTTCTTAAAATGAATTAAAGCCTTACTTTTATGCTCTTTTTTTTTCATGTACTCTTCTGGTAATGTATGGCAGTCTAGAACATAACTTCTTTCTATTATTTTCTCCACAAACTTTGGTTTTCACATATTCAAACACCATGTATGTGACTATGTCGGCTTCAGTCTCTGAACATTAGTTAAGTTATACCTTCTCTGATGGATGTAGTTAGGGCCTATGGCTGTTTTCATCAGAGATTTATATATATATATATATATATATATATATATATATATATATATATATATATATATATATATATATATATATATATATATATATATATATATATATATATATATATATATATATATATATATATATATATATATATATATATATATATATATATATATATATCGTTTTAAATATTGGTGCTATTATGTAAATATATTTTGACAAATTAAACATTTGATTTATTGTTGACCCTTGTTACAAAAGCTTTTGAATAAATTTTAGATTGTTTTTTGTTTCTTCATGAATAACCTATATATATATATATATATATATATATATATATATATATATATATATATATATATATATATATATATATATATATATATATATATATATATATATATATATATATATATATATATATATATAAAGTATTTAGGTGAAAAACAAATTTTCATAAAATCTTTTAGGGAATGCTAGAGTATTTTTGTGCATTCAGAATTTGACGCACGTATTGAACTTGCGCCCTCGTATGATCCGCAAATATAGCTCTGCGTCGACGCAGCACGTCCAAAATTTGAATGGATGAGCCATGACTTAACTTGAAGTTCATTGTCTTCCGTATCTAATTTTCGCTTTTTATGAATTGAATTTTTAACTGCGCAAATGGTTTATTTTTAAATTCAACGCGAAATTAAAATCTCTTTAAAGGAGGGGCTTTAAATTGGTTTACTTCCCTGAGTCTGACTGT
>SEYY01000262.1:50000-52500 GCA_009176605.1 Armadillidium nasatum
GTATTATTATATTATTATTATTATTATTATTATTATTATTATTATTATTATTATTATTATTATTATGATTATTATTACTATTATAATTAGCAGTAGTAGTAGTAGTTGATGTTGCTGATGTTGTTGTTGTTACTGTTGCTGTTTTTGTTGTTGTTGTTTTTGTTGTTGTTGTTATTATTGTTGTTGCTGTTGCTGTTGTTGTTGTTATTGTTGTTGTTGTTGTTTTTGTTGTTGTTGTTATTGTTGTTGTTGTTATGGCAGTATTTTAAAACGCATCTAGAATATTTTCAAATGTTTTTATTTGTATGTAAAATGTGATTTTACTAACGCAAATCTTTCCTCAATTATAGAATGGACCTGAGAAACGTACTTTTCCAGTACTGCTTAATGAAGCGGGATATAGAACGTTCTTTTCTGGAAAGTATCTAAATGTTTATGGATCTGAAGCTGTTGGAGGTTTAGCTCATGTTCCTCCAGGATGGAGCTCTTGGGTTGCTTTGAAAGGAAATTCAGTTTACTACAATTATTATTTATCAGTTAATGGTACATCTGTTTATCATGGGAATGATCCTGATGAAGATTACCTCACAAATATTATAAAAGATGAAGGCATTAAATTCATTGAAGGTGTTCCTGAAGATAGTCCATTCTTTATGATGTTAGCTACCCCAGCGAGTCACGATCCTGATACGCCTGAGCCAAAGTACGAGAACAGTTTGAATTCATCAACAATACCTAACACTCCAAATTTTAACATTGCAAATGAAAATAAAAACTGGTTTGTTATGCAAGGCGAACAGCCATTACGGCAAGAAGTTGTTGATGAAATTCAAGAACTATACAGAAATCGTTTAAGAACTCTTCTGACAGTTGATGATTTGGTTGAATCTGTAATATTAAAACTAGAGGAAAGAGGATTTCTTGATAATACGTATGTTTTCTTTTCTTCAGATCATGGATACCATTTAGGTCAATTTTCTATTCCAAAGGATAAAAGACAACCTTACGAATTTGACATAAGGATTCCTCTTTTAGTTCGAGGACCAGGAATCTCAGAAGGAGCAGAAATTTCAGATGTTATTACTAATATAGATCTCGCACCAACATTCCTGGATTTGGCTGGTTTAGAGATTCCTGAAACTATGGACGGAATTAGCTTTAAATCATATCTGTTGAATTCCGCCAATCCTACAGTCAATATATCTGAACGTTCTTTGCTCATAGAACATTCCGGTGAGGGCTCTGATTCTCCAATTCAAGGCTGTGAATATTTAGGGACTGGACTAGCCCATTGTCTTCCAGAACTTGACTGCAAGTGTCAAGATTCTTATAACAATACTTACAGTTGCGTACGAACTCTGGGAGTTGAAAAGAACGAAATTTATTGTAAATGGAATAACAACGATAATTTTGAAGAATATTATGATTTGAATATCGATCCATATCAAATTACAAATAGCGTTGACGATCTTACAGAGGATGAACGAAGTATTTTACAGCAAAAATTAACTTCTTTAATTGAGTGTTCGGGCTCTAGTTGTCAAAATTTAAATTAAAAAATAGTGAACTTTTAAGCCTTTTTTTTCCTTTTTAGAGGTTTCCACAAATTTACGTCTAATGTATAAATTATTTAAATTACAAGTTTTAAAAATTTGTTGTGACAATTTTTAATATTACTATTTTCCTTTAATGGTTGACTCTGATGTTGACGAGTAATGTAATATTAGGCTAGGTTTATTTGTTTTATAACAAGTAAAACATGATGAAGATTCAACAACAAAATCCAAACGAAGCTTAATCTGTCAGCTGTAATTCTAAAAGCTGATCTACTGCAATCTTGTTGAGTGATTCTCTTGGAACTCGATACATAAATGTGGAAAACACTTTCGTAAGTGCAAATAAAAGCACAAACTTAAATAATACTGACTTTGTTTCATCGTGAACTATTCACCATTGATGAGTTTGCATGGAATGGCTAGTTTTGATGGGTGGAATAAACAATGATTTCTTTCAAAATTGTTCAGGCACAAACTTGACTGAAACGGAGATAACCGTTAAGTCCGAATAGTCAGATGTAAAGAAAGGGTAGAGTTCCCTACATCTTATTTATTCACTCCCATTCCCTACACTCTCTAAAATGCAAAAGAAAGAAGATATTTCCTTAAATCTAATTCCTCTCTATTTGGTTACATTTCTGCTCATTAGTTTATAATTACGTTAAAACTTTGATAGTATTAAATTTACGTTATTTTTGAGACTTACTTATGAAAATGTATTCATCTTCCTGCAATATTTTCAGAGAAATAAAAAAGACTGATTTATAAATGAAAATGTTTCTGCGTTCGTCAAATGAAAAGCCTTACTAACTTGTGTGTGTGCTCCCTCCTTGAAAAGGGTTCTGCCCGTGAGTGGTGGCGTTCTGTAAAGAAAAACAAAAAAAAAAAAAAAAAAAAAAAAAAACTACATTTTCGAATTTTATTCAATTAGACAAATAAATTGT
>SEYY01000262.1:55000-57500 GCA_009176605.1 Armadillidium nasatum
TAAAACTAGAATTACTTTATATAATGAACCCCCAAAATTAAAGTTTATGTACTTTTTCATAACTTAGAAGATTAGATTTGCTAGAGTTGCCGATATTTCTAATTAAGTTATAACTATATAAAAAATCCTATTTTCTAGTTTTCAGTTAACGTTTTGGCAACTGGAACCTGAACATCCTATTAAAGAAGCTAATTTTTGTTGTAAAGTACTTCGTTCATTATCTGTAAGATCGCCAGCACTATTTGTAATTTGATATGGATCGGTATTAAGATCGTAATATTCTTCGAAGTTATCATAATCATTCCATATACAATATATTTCATTCCTTTCCATTCCTAGAGTTCGTACGCAATTGTAAGTATTATTGAAAGCATCTTGACATTTGCAGTCAAGATCTGGAACACAGTAAATCATTCCAGTACCCAAATATTCGCAGTCCTGAGTTGGATTTTCTGACCCTTCACCAGAATGTTCTATGAGCAAAGTACGTTCGGATATATTGAC
The DNA here is from genome assembly GCA_009176605.1 of Armadillidium nasatum. Lineage (NCBI taxonomy): Eukaryota > Metazoa > Arthropoda > Malacostraca > Isopoda > Armadillidiidae > Armadillidium > Armadillidium nasatum. The sequence continues at coordinate 55,505 of SEYY01000262.1, forward strand.
TGTAGGATTGGCGGAATTCAACAGATATGATTTAAAGCTAACTCCGTCCATATTTTGAGGAGCCTCTAAACCAGCCAGTTCCAGGAATGTTGGTGCAAGATCAATATTAGTTACAACATCTGAAATTTCTGCTCCTTCTGAGATTCCTGGTCCTCGAACTAAAAGAGGAACTCTTATGTCGAATTCGTAAGGTTCTCTTTTATCTCGAGGCATAGAAAATTGACCCAAATGATAACCATGATCTGATGTAAAGAAAACATACGTATTATCAAGAAATCCTCTTTCCTCTAATTTTGAAATTACTGATTCAACTAAATCATCAACACTAAGGAGAGTTCTTAATCGATTTCTGTATATTTCATGAATTTCATCAACAACCTCTTGCCGTAATGGCTGTTCGCCTTGCATTACAAACCAATTTTTATTTTCATTTGCAATGTTAAAATTTGGAGTGTTAGGTATTGTTGATGAATTCAAACTATTCTCGTACTTTGGTTCAGGTGTATCAGGACTATGACTCGATGGAGTGGATAACATCATAAAGAATGGAACATCTTCAGGTAAATCTTCAATAAATTTAACGCCTTCATCTTTTATAATATTTGTGAGGTAATCTTGATCAGGATCATCCCCGTGATAAACAGATGTACCATTAACAGATAAATAATAATTATAGTAAACTGAATTTCCTTGTAATGCAACCCAAGAGTTCCATCCAGGAGGGACGTGAGCTAGCCCTCCTACAGCGTCATATCCATAATTATTTAGATACTTTCCGGAAAAGAAAGTTCTGTACCCTGCTTCATTAAGCAGTACAGGAAAAGTACTTTTCTCAGGTCCATTCTGTAAATAAGTAAAAAAAATAGGACAAGATTTAGTCAAATCTCACAGTAATGTATATCAAAAATATCAAAAACATTTCAAGTCCTTATTAAACTAGAACAGAACCTTGAGGAACATCACTATTAATATATTTATAACATGAACGGTGTAGGTCTACAACAGCACTTCCACGGCACAGAAATTAAATAATAATAGAGAAGGATAGATTCCGAAAGAGGAAAGTTTGGAAATCAAATCTTTGTGCCAGACTCTATCGAAAGCTTTCGGTGTCCAGCGCGACAGGAAAAGATTCCCCAAAATGACGAAGATGAGAGGACCAAGAGTTAAAGAGAAGGGAAAGAACATCATCAGTAGATAGTTTCTTACGAAAGCCATAATGGCGATGTTTCCAAATCTTCCTGTTAAGGATAAATTCGAAAAGTCTAGAAAGAACGTAGGTTAAAGAAATGGGACGGTAGTTAGAGGGTTGAGAGGAGTTCCTTTTCTTCGACACAAGCTGAATGAGCGCACGTTTCCAGCAAGAAGAGAAGGTTGAAGTAGAAAGAAAGCTCGGAAGCAAGCTCGGAAGCATAAGTTTTGAAAACCAAAGGAGAAATACCATCAGGACCGTACGCATTCTTAATGTTAAGCTCAGAGAGAGCAGAAATGACGTCTTTAGAAGAAATTACAATTTTTGGCATAAATGAGTTGGAGGAGGTTGAAGGAGTAGAACAGCTCCGGAATCGTCTAAGGTTGACTTCTAAATAACTTAGAAGCAAAAGTTTGAGCGAAGAGTTCAGCTTTAGAGGAAGGCAAAACGGCAGTTGTACCGTCAGAAGATACTAAAGGAGAGAAAGAGGAAGAAGCAAAGTTAGAGTTAAGGTTGAATTTTAGTTGAATTGAATTATAATTATTTTAATAAGTAATGTATGTGTAACTGTTTGAAGAAGGTTGTGGGAGCATAGGCACTCCAATATGAGTCAAGGGTACATAGAGGCCCTCTGAGAAGGTGAAACGAAAAAAAAGGAACGAATTAAAGGACAACGGAGTGAAACGGAATAGTCTAGCCCACCCTATCACTCCGCGATTAAGCCCAGTGTGAGGTACTTTCATCACTTGAGACTGCGCTGTCATATATATATATATATATATATATATATATATATATATATAT
>SEYY01000262.1:59577-74577 GCA_009176605.1 Armadillidium nasatum
AATTCAGAATTCATTTCGAACCTGACCAAATAAAGATGTGCACTGACAGCTACTATGGAGCCACACGACTCGTTAACGGGGACCGACCACATAAGGCGCAAAGGGATCTTTGGCCTGAGTCAGAAAGTAGCTACCAACATGCATCCTAATACTGCGAATTCTCAAAATGAAGCGGGCCAAGATCCGTATCCAGAGAAACCACAACACTCATTTATATTATTAGGCTCGTTGAGAAGATAACTGTTACCCCAGGGTGATAATTTTATTCGGGTTGTGGTTTTGCTACATTCCCATTCAACTCACCAACCAGATTGGTGGTACTCTGTATTAGGCTTGAAGAACGCATAAGCAAACAAGTTCATTAATCCGCCTTAAGATATATATATATTATATATTATATATATATATTATTAATATATATAATATTATATATATATATTATATATTATATATATAATATTCCTTGAGAGGTGGAGTCTAGGCTTTCGACTTATCAACTCTCTGCTCTCACAATTCTCTCCAATCTTTTCTGCTCTCGAATGTTGCGTCCTCTCTTACTATCGTATTACAATGGACCCTGTCTCGAACTCTCTCGTCGTCGCATCCTCCTCCATGAGAAGGGCTCTGCGACTCGTCATTCTACATCTCATTTTTTTCTATTCAACTCTCTGATCCGAGACTTAACGCTATGCTCATCTTACATATACCTACTGGTAGTTGGAACACACTCCTCATCTATTTTCCCAATTCCTATGACTTACACACTCAACGTAGTTTATCAGGTCACGTCGCTTTTATTTGACCTGGTTCAGTTTTTTCCAACTCTGGTGGAGTTTTTGGTAGGCAATGCTTGTCACAGAGTAGGAGAATATATATATATATTATATATTATATATATATATTATATTATAATAATATATATATATATTATACTATTATATATATATAATATAGTAAGTATATATATATATATATTAGTAGCTTCGATGAGAATCAATTTGCATGACTAGAAAGTCTGTCTCAAAAGTACAATGTTCTCCTCACTATTCAAGAAGATAAAATTGGCCTATACTCTCCTTTTTTTTTTTTTAATTAATTACATTCGAAATTGAAAACAGCATTAATTAAATATTTTTTGCCCGGATTAATCGAAATTTTTTTTCCTTTGAAATGTTAAATAAAACAAATGTAAGTATACGATAATATTAATTTATTTCTTTTCTTTCTTTGTTGTCTTATATTATATATATATATATATATATAATATATAATAATATATTATATAATAATATATATTATATATATATATATAATATATATATATATATATATAATACCCAATTTGGTTACAAAAAATAAAAAACGTAATAAGTAAATTGAGGCATAATAATAATACTGTGCCCACCAAACACGCTTCGGATTTACCCTTGGTTTCTTTTATACCCAGTAATGTAAAATTAAGCCTCAATGGGTAAGTTTGGTTTTCTTTGGGCGTTTTTAGACATCACGCTCTCTATGCCCTCCAGTTATACAACTGACCATAAGGTACCTTAATTAAACTAGTATATATATATATATATAATATATATATATATATATATATATATATATATATATATATATTATATATATATATATATATATATATATATATATATATATATATATATATATATATAATATATATATATATATATATATATATATAGAGAGAGAGAGAGAGAGAGAGAGAGAGAGAGAGAGAGAGAGAGAGAGAGAGAGAGAGAGAGAGAGTCCTACCACATCTTATTTAGGAAGCAATTTTTTTTTCTCTTGTTATAGTTCACTTTTCACAGCGTTGTTTGTGTGTGTGTGTGCAATCAACGAATTCTAACGTACGAAACTCACGTACACTCTTCAGCAAGTATATATTTTTTATACATACGTTTTTACAAAGAACTACAGAAAGAATCCGCAAGTCATTTATGCGACAATCGTATATGCTTTGCTTTCTGTACACACATGTGCAAATTGAATGTGAACACATGAAAAAAAAAAGTGTAATAATGTTTGTACACTAGATAGATAAAGCACTGAATATGTAAGTTTTAGTTAAGATGAGACAGATTATATATAATATATATATATATATATATATATATATATATATATATATATATATATATATATATATATATATATATTATATATATAAATATATATATATATATAATATATATATATATATATATATATATATCTATAACAATATAATATATATATATATATATATAATATATATAATATATTATATATATATATATATATATATATATATATATATATATATATATATATATATATATATATATATTGGTTTAAAAAGCTTTTTATTTAATTCTAGCTAAGTTGAATCTCGATGCCCCGCCTACCGAACGTGAACAGAATTTTAAGAAGGGGGAGATCCTAATCCCTCCCCCTTTTAAATTACTTATAATTCCCCCCAACTTAAGTTGACTAAGGAAATATATATATATATATATATATATATATATATATATATATATATATATATATATATATATATATATATATATATATATATATATATATATATATATATATATATATATATATATATATATATATATATATATATATATATATATATATATATATATATATATATATATATATATATAATATATATATATATATATATAATAAATATATATATTATATATAAAATAATATAATAAATATATAAATATAAAAAAATATATTATATATATATATATATATATATATATATATATATATATATATATATATATATATATATATATATATATATATATATATATATATATATATATATATATATATATATATATATATATATATATATATATATACTATTTATATACATTATTATGTCTTCTATCATAAAACCTTTTTTCTTAGGCTTAAGCGTACCAGGAAAAGGTGGGATTTGTTTATTGTCATTATTAATATCATAATAGTTGTTCCTATTACTATAATTAACAATAAAATTATTACTATTATTATGGGTTATTCTATTGCTAACATTTTGTGCCGGATACTTATATGAACACGTTTCATATCCGAAAGATTGGGAGTAATCTTGTAGATGATTCGTATTTCTTTTAGCCCCGTAGTCACGGGGAGGTGACCGGATATATGACGGATAATGAGAGATCTGTGGATCACAATCAGTTGAATTTGTGGGTATTGTTGATAACCTGTGTGGGTCATTTTCGTTTTGTACATTGTGGGTATTGTTGCATTCTATTTGACTCGAATAGGAACGTGACTGTAAAGATTGATCTTGGTTGGAAAATGACTCTTCAGCAAAGGAATCATTCAACGAAATTTGAGATGCCAACGGGTCAGATAAAGTGGATGTATTTGTTTGAATATTCAAGGACGAATTGCTAGCAATGGTTTCCATAGTGTCTGCAGTTATCTTTTGAGATTTTTGATCTGCTGTCTCTAATCTATCAATACCAAGGTCCTCAAATTCTATAGGATTCTGCATTTTGTAGGAAGGGTACGCGTCTTCAGGTCTTCCCGGATCAATTTCTTCGTCATCTTCTTCATCTTCGTCTTCCTCCTCTTCCTCTTCTTCTTCTTGTTCCTCTTGGGTCTCCGCTTGTCCATCCTCTCCTTTTTCAGAATTATATGTCTCCTTTTTCTTTCTTTCTCCTTCAGTTTTCCCTTCTACGAGAACTCGTTTTCTTTCTTCTCGGTCTCTTGAAGGAACATGTCCTCCAATAGAGTGCGTTAGGGTATGACGACGGAGATCACAATTTCTCCTGAAGACGGCGCTACATGTGGTACATTTATAAGGCTTAAGATCAGTGTGAGTGAGAAGGTGAGTCTTCAGGTTGCTCCTCTGATTGAAGCTCCTTCCGCAAGTTGGACACTTGTGGGGGGATTCTTCCATATGAAGAATTTTGTGGACGGCTAAAGTTCTGCTCTGACAGAACCCTTTCCCACATTCCGTACATTTGAAAGGTTTTTCTTTACTATGGATGTATCTAAAAAAAAAAAAAAAAGGAACGTTAAATAAAAACTGGTTATAATTGCAACAAATAAATAATAATAATAATAATAATAATTATAATAATAATAATAATAATAAGCAAATAGAATAAAAAAAAAGTAAAAGTATAAGATCATTGAGATAAAACAAAGCAATATGGAAATTAGGCAAAAAAAAAGTACAGGAAAAATTTTCTTTTATTGTAAATCAGAAACGTTAATAAAATTTAATACAAATAAAATAAAGCAATAAAATGCATGGAAAGATACACGTAACATTATATATATATAATATAATATATATATAATATATATATATATATATATATATATATATATATATATATATATATATATATATATATATATATATATATATATATATATATATATATATATATATATATATATATATATATATGTATATATATATATATATATATATATATATATATATATATATATATATATATATATATATATATATATATATATATATATATATATATATATATATATATATATATATATATATATATATATATATATATATATATATATATATATATATATATATATATATATATATATATATAAAAGGTTTTGTAACGTCCCTCAAATCATGTTTATGAGGCATTTATGTGGTGATGTGGCCCGTTATGTGAAATTCATTCTATTTTAATGGTTCGAGGCGTTGAGGGATCAGTTTAAAAGGGATATATTAAATTATGAAGGATGATATATTTAATTACATTTTATAATATATATATATATATGAAGGTAATCTATTATCTAATTAGGGAATGTTTAGGAATGCCCTTGTTACGAAAACGTTTGTTTTAAGTGAAGGAATAGGTGGTAGAGTTGTTAGATAATTTCCACTTCAGTTTTTATCCTTCCTAGGGTAAGTTGCATACCGTGGCATATAGGTAGTGTGATTGTTTGAAGTATTTGAGAGTGCTGGTTTGATCCTAGGTATAATCTACATACAAAATTTCATTTCCTCTAATAGGGCAATGAACGTGAGATGTGATTTTTTTTGTTTTTGTTTTTTCAAATAAACACTTTGTATTCACAGGTATTTTAAACTATATTACATAGGAGTAGTAATCAAGCGTTATAACCCATAAGCAACAACGGCTTACATAATTTTAGATATATATATATATATATATATATATATATATATATAATATATATATATATATATATATATATATATATATATATATATATATATATATATATATATATATATATATATATATATATATATATAATATATATATATATATATATATATATATATATATATATATATATATATATATATATATATATATATATATATATATATATATATATATATATATATATATAATAATAAGGTTTTCACATAATTTTAGATAGCAAAAACCTTTTTATTAAGATCATGTTGCATATGTACAGCGCATACATATTTTTATTTCTCAAAGACATTAAAACATTTTCAATATTTTCAAAAAGTTGAAAATGATTGCGATGTCATTTTAAGGTTTGGAGACTTTTTATTAGGGATGGAGCGATACCAAAATTTTTACCGATACCTAAAAATTTACAGGTACCGATACCCAATGCACGATAATAATATACCGATACCGATACTTTATCCATTCATATACCAAAATTTTTACCGATACCGATACTACTAAGATTTTCAAATTCACCGATACCGATACTTGAAAATATACCGATACTTCACTCCATCCCTATTTTTTATTATCTTTTGGAGTGATCAATCATATCTTGAATTTGGGTTATGACTAGGGATGGAGTGAAGTATCGGTATCGGTATCGGTAGGTATCGGCATATTTTCCGATACTGTGTCGGTATCGACCTTTTCAGTATCGGTTTCGGCAAAATTTTTGGATCAGAGTAAAGTATCGGTATCGGTAGTAGTATCGGCATATTTTTAGGTATATTATTTATCGGTATCGGTAAAAATTTTGGTATCACTCCATCCCTAGTTATGACGAACAGAAATTTTCGAATTCAAGAACTTAAAAATCAGAGGATTATTTTAACCTTCCACGCTTACATAATAGCAAATGTAAAAAGTAATGTAAGGGATGTTTTTTACTTGATCTTGATGAAAATGAATATCCATCAAATTCTCTAAATATTATAGAAAGAAACCTTGGTTGCAATGATGGTAAAAATACTTTACATCATTAATGGCTGCTCTTTTAGCTCTATCCATTTCTGTCCCAATGACGAGATGAGATGAAAAACAAGAATTCTGTATTCCACGCATCAATTTAGATTTCATATCAACTTCCTTTTTTGCTGCTCCACAAAGTGTGAAGTTAGAAAAGAGAATGATAAAAATGAAGACCTAAATTTTTCTCCAAAAGACCTTGAAAAACCCAAAAGATTTTAAAAATGTGACTGTGAAGTTAGAAAAGAGAATGATAAAAATGAAGACCTAAATTTTTCTCCAAAAGACCTTGAAAAACCCAAAAGATTTTTAAAAAATGTGCATTCTAATCTTCAACACGATCGTCAAAATTGTAAGGCGGCATTTTATATACAGTAACTCAAAAAATATTTATAGAAATAAGAAATCAGGAAGACATATTAGTCTCACAATAAGAATTGTTTTCCTTGCATAAAATTTAAAGAAAATAAGAACTATCGCAATGCGAAAAATAGCCACAGTATATCTGCAACAATACAACTCGAATTTTCGCGGTTCTGCTTCGTGTTTTGCAGTAAATAGCATATGTCATTACATGAAGATGATACTACACCAATAACCCTCTCATATCAGTCACGAAGATCTTCTTGTCATACTTACAATTTTAGCAGAGCTTAATAAAGATTCATTATAAAGAAAATGGATTAAATCTTGAGTGTCTCTGACAAAAACTTTAGATCCAAGTCGTAAAAGTCATTGACATCAATGAGATAAATTTTAAAAGCATATATATTTATTCATTGTCTCATTGAAGTGTTGCTTTTTAATTGTACTGGACATTAAAGATTTTGTTATTAGAACAAAAACAATCCTGATTCTGAATCCTAACTCTGAATTGTTCTAAATTCTCCAAATATTATAGAAAGTAAGGATGGAGCGATACCAAAATTTTTACCGATACCGATACTTAAAAATTCCCCGATACCGATACCTTAAAATATGTCGATACTACTACCGATACAGATACTTTACTCTTGTCCAAAATTTTACCGATACGGATACTCAAAAATATGCCGATACTGCCGATACCGATACTTCACTCCATCCCTAATAGAAAGAAACTTTGGTTGCAATGATGGCAAAAAATACTTTACATCATTAATAGCTGCTCTTTTAGCTCTATCCATACTAGGAAGTTAGTATTTTGAGTTATGAGTTTGCGCATTATTGAGGAACAATGCCTTTAGTTTTTGTTTTGTTTTTTGTATTCATAATATATAATAATAATTATATACATTTTTTACATATTAAACAACTACATACTTTTAGATATTAATAAAATGCATATTAGATTCTGATACTATGCATTGGTTTATTAAAATGCGAACACATGAAACTGTATGAAATTTAGAGAAAACCTTAGACAACTCTGAGATATATAAATTTAGCCTCCTATTACCACCTTTCTCGGAGAGAAAATGGATTAAATCTTAAGCTGGAGCCAGACCTTGTTTAACTCTACTCTTTTTCTTTTAATACTATCACTTTCATCAGTTCTGCAAGCACAAAAATGAATTCATCAAATTCAAAAGGAGAGTCGTTCTGAAAAGTCTAAATATTACAGTTCTCTGACGGGTTGGTATAATAATAGAATTATGGAGTGCAACATTTTTTATAACAGTCCTGCACTGCACTCAGCTCCCTCACGATTGCACACGTTTCCCGCAGTCACACCTTTTGCTATTTCTTTCTCAATTCTACCCCACTCCTGACTTATACCATCTCCAATCATACAATACTATTGGAAGTCAATTATCTTTTTTTTATTATTCTTTCAATGTTTTATACAAGTTTTTTACCTTGGATTTTATCATTTAGGTATTTCATAATAAACTACTGAAATCAATTTTAATATAAACAAAAACTCTCTATTCAAACGGTAAATGTTCATTTCAGAATGAAAAAATACCGATAAGTCGCGTAATAAAAAGGATCACACCCACTAATATGGGGATGACTATTCAAATATGTGACTACAATATTGTTTCGGCATACCGAGCGTATATCGAATCAATGTCGTACCGATTATGTACCGACCAGTCAAGGAACGGTTTTAACTCTCAGTTCCTGATCATTCGAAATTATATTATCTTCTTTCGGATCACTGTGGATTTAGACGCTCGAGGTCAATATATGATAATACAGTACTATAAGGATTCATTTTTGGTGGCGCTTGACATATCCATGATTTTTGACAGGGTATGTTTTGTTTTGAGCTCTCTAAGCTCCCATTATTTAGGGTTTCTCCTCCACTTTTCTTACTCGTATTAAGCTTTCCCCATATCGGCAGTTATAGATGGAATGACCTCTCTTTTTCTTGACAATTGTGGTGTTCCTCATGAGGGCCCCTTCCCCAGACTCGAGGCCAATTTCAATGGGTTGAACCCCCCAAAATGGTGTCAGGAAAGAGCGTGAGGTCAATTTGAGCGGAGTGATTTGCTTTGCAAATCAAAATCCCGTTTTGGCTTAGGTTGCCAGATTTTTGAAAAGTAGCTAAATCTGGCACCCCCGGAAAGCGCAAACTATACTACTACACTCTCATGGTTCTGCTTTATCTCCTATTCTATTCATACTTATTAAGAACGAACCTTCTCAGCTGCTATTATATCTTTATTCTTATGTCGACATCTAAATTCTTCATATTCCACTCACGTTAATTAAATCTGCTTCCTCTTTTGCATCTATAGTTGCTTCTTGACTTAATCTTTGATTCTATTCTGGTTAGTATGAGTATATTTTTCTTTTATTTAATATTATGCCCCCACTCTGAATAGAGTCTAGACTAATAGCGTTGTTATAAGTAAGAAATATGTTTGACCAACTAACCATTGTTATGCTTCATATTTAAAATATATATATCAAACTTTGAAGAAACACTCGGTAATTTGAATAGGGCTTTGCCCGTGAGTGGTGGTGATGTGTAAAAAAAAAAAAAAAAAAAAAAAAAAAATTTAATTTGCGTGGAACATGCTATGAACGAGAGTACCTGCTGTTATTTAAGATAAATTTTAAAGGCCAGCAATTTACTGAGATTGTATCCTCACAGTTTGAATGTAGGGATCAGTTGCATTTCAAAAATTATTTTCAAATAAAATATTTTTTGAAACTGTTAATCATGCTTAAAATGAGTCTGTTTACTTTGGGGAGTTCGCCTACTTTACGGCTAATGAAAAGGGCAAAAAAATCAAACATTGAAATATGATGTTTATTCTTCGTTAACGATAGAAGTAGTTCTTCAAAATTTAAGTAAAGCCACTTTTGTATCCCAAATTGTACAGCACAAATTACGCTTGCGGGGTTAGTAATTATAAGGCAGAAATGTCACATGTTTTATTTTCATTAAATAATAATAATAATAATAATAATAATAATAATAATAATAATAATAATAATAATAATAATAATAATAATAAAAACCTGCAGCTTCACAGCTATCAGGCTCTTCCCAGCGTGTGGATATGGGTTTACCTTTATTGTAGATATTGATTGTGGACAGCCGACGCCAATACATTAATAAGAAATTCAAAATCCCGATCCCGATCCCGATTCTTGACCCTCAAAAATCGTAATCCCGGTCCCGATCCCGATCCCGACCCGAATTATTTTCGATCCCGTACGATTATATATATATATATATATATATATATATATAATATATATATATATATATATATATATATATATATATATATATATATATATATATATATATATATATATATATATATATATATATATATATATATATAATACGATGCATGGCTGCGAAAAGTAGCAGTAAGGTTTTAGGTGGAATCGAAGGAAGAAGAAAAAGAATTTATGGATAAAGTCAGATCAGAAGAACAATAATACCCCAAAAAAAATCTTACAATACAATAAAAGTATCTCAAGGTTGAGCTGAAGCAGAAATCAGAGACGCTTAATTTTTAAATGATTGCCCTGGAGCCGTTCAAATATTAACTGGAGTATCCGAAGCCGGAGAAAAGTATTTTAAAATGATTGTAGCCGAAATTCAAGGGTTCAGGGTTCAATGTCAGGGTTCCGCAACCCTGAAACGATATAGACTGTTTATTTAGAAATTTTCAAATACAGTTAAAAAAAAAGTTAAGAAGTACGTGCAAGAATTTGACAGAAAGACAGACTACAGAAGTTAAAAATTAGTAATAATAGATACAACAACTATAGTATTATATTATAATAATAACTAAAATGAATGAGATTGTCTAAAGCCCTACTTGTGATCTCGTAGATGATCTTGTCTCCTGAAAGCTTTGCCGCAAACATCACATGGAAAAGGCCTTTCGTCTGTATGAGTTCTCTCATGGATAAGAAGGTTGTAGCTTTTAGTAAAATGTCTTGAACAATATTTACATATAAACTGCTTTTTAGGCCTTGACGCCCTCCCAGATACCTTCAGAAGCCTCCGGTCAAAAATACCAGGTAGCATTGAGGTATTCATACCCAATGACGGTACACCGATCGGACCAATATGGGGTAATATATGTGAACTGTTGCAATGAATGTGGCCATTTTCATCCTCGCTGGGGATCTGATCCCTTTCTGGGCTTGTGACGTCATGGATCCTTCGAGGGATTCCACGAGAACCTCTTGACACAACGGGTCTAAATGCTGATGGTGTAAGATTGTCCGAGTTCACCTGACAATATATATATATATATATATATATATATATATATATATATATATATATATATATATATATATATATATATATATATATATATATATATATATATATATATATATATATATATATATATATATATATATATATATATATATATATATATATATATATATATATATATATATATACGCAAATAAATTTACGAAAAAAAACATTTAAAACAATAATTAAAAAAATAAATAATTTAATTAACCTAATTGAAAGAATTAAAAAACCTAAAAGTAGAGAAATAACAAATGAAGGGTAGCATTCGAAGTCATATCTAGACTTCTTTATTCAAGCGAATCAATTAGGGGAATGGAGAAGCAAGAGGAGAAAAGAATCTATTCCCCCTCCCCCCCCCCAAAAAAAAAAAAAAAAAAAAAAAAACTGGCAACTATGTCAAAAAACTAATTCAAAACCGTCAAAAGTATATTTTTAAATGCCGGAACATCTTTTAAAATATTATTTGATAAAGATTCCAAGTAAAATTTTGCTCTGCTATTATTAATGTTGTTTGTATTATTAATAATGAATGATTCTAATAATTTTCTTGAAATGCTATCTTGAAAAATTGCAATTGAAGAAAATTCACACATGTTTATAAGATGATTCTCAGTTCATTCTGTGAATGTGTTAAGGCTGAATTCTGATCATCTATTCTAGGACTGTAGGAATTAGGGATGGAGTGAAGTATCGGTATCGGGTATCGGTAAGTATCGGCCTTTTCAGTATCGGTATCGGCAAAAAATTTGTATAGGAGTAAAGTATCGGTAGTAGTATCGGCATATTTTCAGGTATCGGGTATCGGCTTCGGGGAATTTTTAGGTATCGGTATCGGTAAAAATTTTGGTATCGCTCCATCCCTAGTAGAAATGTTAATATTTACGTCTGTTAAAATCTGTCGTCTCTCCTACATATATTTTATTACAGTTTCCACATTTAATTTTATAAACACCCATATTTTCATTTTTTTTCTTTCAATATAGGTTTCAGATTCTTTTTTTTAACGTACAAGGTACAGAATTGAACTAAATTTACGCCCTTAAGAACATATCTTTTAAACTATTTAATATCGTTCATTTTATCGGGATAAACTAAAACATTCTTCATATTAAAACACTCTCTCTTCCTTGGAGCATAATAACTGCTTTTCGCTTCCTTTAATACCCTTCTTATAACAAAGATTGGATATTTCAAGGTTACAAAATTTTTCCTAATAAAGTTTAGCTCGTAATCCAAAAAACGTGGGCTTCATATTCGCAAAGCGCACAAAAACTGTCCAAAAACAATACCTTTTTTTGACATATGATGAATGAGACGAGAACCAATGGACATACGAATTGACATGAGTTGCCTTTCTATATACATTAAATTCTACGAAAACCTTTTGTTTGAAACATTTAACGTAACATCTAAAAATGGTAATTTATTTTGCGGTTTTTGAACAGTAAACTTGATAGTAAGGACCAAATTATTTAAATATTGCATTATAATATATATATATATATATATATATATATATATATATATATATATATATATATATATATATATATATATATATATATATATATATATATATATATATATATATATATATATATATATATATATATATATATATATATATATATATATATATATATATATATATATATATATATATATATATATATATATATATATATATATATATATATATATATATATATATATATATATATATATATATATATATATATAGAGAGAGAGAGAGAGAGAGAGAGAGAGAGAGAGAGAGAGTTATTCATCATACATGTCAAACAATTCTATGATATATAGAAATTACGTTTACTTAGCATATTTATAAAATCATATAATACTGGAAATAAGTTGAAGAAAAGATATATATTACGAAACAAATGAAATTTGACATTTAGAAAGACCAAATTGACTTCAAGCAACAGAAAAAAGAAAAAAAAAATCAAGTCTTACGACGTATTTCAAGTCGAATATTCAAATAATTTGTTAAAAAAAAAAAAAAAAAAAAAATTTAAATTTACTCAAGGTTTTAAAAGTAAGACTTAAAAATCCTCGGATTACATTGACCTCGCTATGATAAAACGCGTCCAAAATCGGAGAAAGATTTTAAGTGTTTTTCCAAACATGCTTTTTTATTTAGGAGTTAAATGCTAAATATTTTATGGCTTAAAAATGGCTTCTGTTAAATCTTAAAACAATTATTCCGCTTTTTTTCCTTCTTACAAACGTCATTAATGACTTTATATTTAATTGCATACTATAATAATAATAATAATAATAATAATAATAATAATAATAATAATAAAATAATAATATATATATATATATATATATATATATATATATATATATATATATATATATATATATATATATATATATATATATATATATATATATATATATATATATATATATATATATATATATATTAGTTTTTACCTGGGATAGCCTTGTCACTGGGGGATGCGCCATAGATTGAGGAGGGTAATGAACACCAGTACTTCCTCCGGGATACATATGAGTAGCTGTTTCACAACCATTTGTCACATAAGTACAATATGCTTGGGATCCTGTCGTCCCTGAAGGTATGCTACTCAATGAACCATCTCCTAGCACAGCTGACATCGAAATTCAACCCTACAATATATATATATATATATATATATATATATATATATATATATATATATATATATATATATATATATATATATATATATATATATATATATATATATATATATATATATATATATATATATATATATATATATATATAGCGACATATTGAGAATGAATTTCATCTTTGGGTGGAAAGCTACAAGATATAAATTCGCAACACCAGTTAAGAAGTATGAGACTAATAATACCCTTCTCAAGGTTGCCTTTTTTTTTAATTGCCAACATGTTAGGAAATTCACAATCATTCCTTTGTCCTCAACCATGTCCAAACCAACAGTCCTAATTTTATATTTCTTAGCAACAAATTGTTTTTGTTAATGGAACTGCTTAAACAAAGAGATCAACTGGTCAAGTGTTTGACTGCTTCACAAAGAGGTCAACTGGTCAAGTGTTTGACTGCATCACAAAGAGGTCAACTGGTCAAGTGTTAGACTGCTTCACAAAGATGTGACATTTCAGCTACAAATAACATCAACTCTATATTGCATCCATTTTAAAACACACAGGTGTCGATTCTCCGCCTATTATTCAAAGGTGGTGTTAAAAGAAATGATGATGATGATGAATTCAGTTCTTCCAATGCATGTACGACAGTATCAGCATCAATCATCTATAAATAATATTTCAGTTTTGTAATTCTAAGCTGTACATTCACAAGAATGGATAATGGACTAACGCGCTTTTATGGTAGTTTTGAATCCACTCCTAGTACCAATGAACTACCATTGTTCTTTGATCTGAAACTATTTCCTTGATTCAGGAAAGCAGTCTTAAGGCGATAAATCTCAAGGAGTTGATGAATTGAGGAGTGATTAATGTTCAAATTTCACTCGGTCAATGCTGGCACATAATTATGTGGTCCTAATGTTCTTGGTAACCATCTTTACAAGTTTTGGCGGAGATACATTGAATAAAGAGTGATTCTGAATTACTGTCATTGTTAGTACTAGAAAACGATTCAAGGTGGTCAATTTCTTTCAAAGTTCTCTCAGCCCTCTTGCTTTTACCAGCAGAAAGAGTTTTGTAGATTATATATATACATATATATATGTATGTATGTATTAAAATGTATTAAAACTTCCAATGTATTAAAACTTCGGATCCCCTGTGAGAGACGATACATCGTCTTCAGTATCTTGATCCTAGTTAGGGTATCTTGATGAATTACGCTGAAGAGATTTTTTTTATCTCAAATTTGAAAATCTCTTCTGTCTTGACCAGGTGAACAGAGCTGACTTTTTCCCTTACTTTGGAGGATAATATATCTATAGTTTCTCAACTGCCACCATATATCTAGTCTCCTTTTATTTCAGAATTCAAACA